>JARKIE010000298.1:0-113294 GCA_029378255.1 Mycena rosella | reverse complement strand
AACCCTAACCCTAACCCTAACCCTAACCCTAACCCTAACCCTAACCCTAACCTAACCCTAACCCTAACCCTAACCCTAACCCTAACCCTAACCCTAACCCTAACCCTAACCCTAACCCTGACCCTGACCCTTATGCTCGAGCCGCCCTCAACAGTTCCATCGAACTTTCTAGCGGAGATAGAAAGTTGTGGAGCAAGGATCTCATCAAGGCTGCTTCGCGAATGCCATTCCACTGTCCAGTGCTCGTTTTAACTCGGTCCACCTGTATACAGGACATCGAGAACTACGCTAAACTGGTGCAGAAACTCATGTTGAAATGGCTACAAGGGAAAATTAACTCGTCTGACAAGCTCTATCTGTTACATGGCCGGCGTGAACCGCAAAAGGACAAAAGACGAGCCCAAGTTACTTCCTGCATGCGGCATTACCTGACAATGGTGAACCTGTTACTTTCGACTCACCTGTTAGAAGTGGAAATCTTGCGTTACGTCGACCATGCGTATCAACCCGTGCTCACCTAGGGGAGCGCCGAAATTATACAGTTGCCCATCCATTCTATACGGTGGCTGTTGCATGATATAGCCGCCGGAAGCTGTGGCACAGCACAGCCACGTTCTTTGGTACAGGACATATTGGCAACAGTATAGAGTTGAGCTGGCGTGTGGAATAGTCCTAGGAGCAAAATGTCCTGCATCACTTCAATGTCGCACTGACCTTTCAAAAGCGCCCTGCATCGCTCCCATCTCGCAAGGAATTTCTTACATCCAGCTCTTCAAAAAAGCTTGAGCCAGATAGATATCGATCCGGTGCCACCGTCGGAGATCATTCAATCAATAAGGTATGTGGTCCCTTGTAATTAAATCTCCACGCATTTCTCATTTACGCTAGTACAGTTTGCAACTACTGCTGGGGGCACATGACCTGATTTGGAGCCCTGGCAGCCAATACGGGTATACGTTGTCTTATTTGGCTTGTCTCGCTATAACATGCAGCGTTCCTTGCTTACATAGATCCACAGCGTACATAAAAATGAGGAATACAGAAAACAATACGAGAAGGGCGAACCCAAATGGAAATGGAAAGGCAACGAGACAGGATTGCGGTAAGGATTGTGGTGGGGGTACAGCGACTAGATTGTGCGAGTGCGTACATTTGTCATTCTTACAAAGTGTGGTTTGTCATTCTCCGCCCGCGCGCGTGCATTCTCTTTCCGAACTCCGACTCTCCAATCCGACTATCAGAAGCCATACTAGTAGTGCGAGGGATCATAACCAAGAACTCACCGCTATTTGGTGCGAGTGAAGAAGTTCTGGAACTGGGGCCACAGATTCCGGTCCTCTGGAACATGAATTCTATTGAATGTCCGTCCATCTGTGCCCTGAAACTGCATAGGCGCGCCGTTGCTATCCAACAACTCGACAGTGGACCGTTTGAAGGTGTCTACTTTATCGTTCGGGTTGACATGAGGTCCCCCCGCACTGTGAGAAGAATAAAACGACTTTAGCATAGATATGCGGCCGATCGCGCTGGCTGTAAGATTAACGAACGCAATTATAGCATGATCTGCACCCATTGCATCGAGTCCGATCTGAGCGCAAAAACTCGGTAGTAGCTTCAACGCATGCCTTCTTGTTGGACGGCTTCAGGGTTACAGTGCCCTTGAATGAATGTGTCGAGATATCTCGAGTGAGTTCAATGGTTGGCGTTGTCAGAGTGCGGGAGAGTGTGACTCTAGTGAGTTTTCTGAGAGTAGCCATGCGTAGTGAAGGTTTGAGGGGGCACTTTGAAACTTTTTGACCTCGGTAGACCTACGTTTTGCATCCTACCGGGGTTTGGCCGCGGTCCGATCGTCAGCACCGGCAAAGTACCGGTTGAATACCGGCGCGGATTCTCTCGCCAGCTGACGGGATGAAAAACCAGACAAACCGTTCTATGTACAGCCAAGACAACAAAAATGATGAGTCGCCGGGGAGGCAGCCGAGACAGGTCCGATCATCAGGCGGACGAAAACGGCCAAAGCAGAACGATTCAAAGTGAGGAACTCAGTGAAGTTGGAGGTAAGGAAATTCTAAGTTCCCACAAGCTGCTGACGGCCCGCTTCGCGGGCCGCCATCCCCTCTTACACATGAAAGCAGTTTGAAGCGGCCAAGGATCCTCTTCAGGGATTAAATCAATTTACAGGGTGTACTTTTAGTTAGTCGGAGAATCCAAGGTGATTTGCGAGTCTAGCTGAAAGAGAAGTGATGGAAACAGTGATTGTGTAAGAGCTGCTGATTGCGGCATGCACCCTGGAATAGAACGAAAGCCGCGTACGGCTCGTCGGACCGCCCGGCACCCAGCATGCACAGCGACTTTATATACAGTTAAGCATGTCCGAAAGCCCTGGCACTTCACCTGATCTGGCGGAGCTCTTCTCGAATAAATTTGCTCCGATTCTCAATAAGTTAACCCACAATTGGTGAAGAATAAATAAGTTGTTCTGTAATTTAGGGTCTCGGCCACTGGATGAGTGGGGAGTGCGGCTCGATTGCGGAGTTTAAAAAGGTTCGGACAGACACGCGTAATCTTATAAATAGGGAGACGCCAAGCGAACGTTTCCGTGACTGGACACATGTGACATCAAGCCATCTATGCATCTTCTGTCCCGCACCACCCTTTCGAAAGCTCGCTTCTCCTCATATCCTTTCTTTTGCTACAAACCTTTCGCCCAAAGGCGAATGGATCTGGCCGTGCTTCAGTCGCATGCTCTCAGTGACGCGGCCAGTGATGCGCAGAGTAGCCTTGCCGTAGAGAATGTCGAGCTGACTTTCTTGGAAGAGCCACTCGGTCTGCGAGCCGACCAGGGATACGGATACCTGCAGGTCGATTTCGGTCAGCGGATCGGCCCTAGTGGCCAGTACGAGATTCTGCGAAAGTTGGGGTGGGGAATGAATGTCAGTTATGCATGTATTCACAGAAATGCTATCGTTCCTGATTATTATCCATTTAGGCAAGTGTATGGCTTGCAAGAGATCACGCGTATTTAACTCCTATAATTCCCTGCGCTTTCTAGTTCCTTATGGTAATCTCAGGAACGCGCGCTACGTAGCGGTCAAAGCCCTCAAAGGGATGAGTACAGACCTACACTTTCAGGGATACATACAAGAGCTGCCCATCATGGAGCGCGTTACCCATCTTATACGGCGGTCAGGCCAACCGGTATACTGCACCACCCTGCTGTCACATTTCATTCATCCGGGCAAACCAAATGACGGGCAGCATCTCTGCTTAGTTATGGATGTTCTCGCCGGCGATGTCGAAACACTTCGAACAGGACTCAGAGCACTCCCGCCTCAGTTGGTGAAACGTATTCTGCGTGACTGCCTTCGGGGACTCGCTCAACTGCATGCCTCAGGCTGCGTACACACAGGTAGGTTTTCCCTTCTGCACGTGGGAGAATCTCTGATCCAGCGGTGCCAGATCTTAAAGCGAGCAACATCATGTGTAATATTCCGGACCTCACGACGGAGAATAACCTACGCGATATTATTGCAGAGACTCCGGCCCGCCGCCACCCGCCTGAACAAAGTTGGGACTGCCTTGTCGAAGCGGCCGTCTCTCAGCCATTGCCCCCACCGACTATAGAGCAGGCGCTGTCCGGTTCCTTCATGATCGCCGACTTTGGAAGTGGTGGGTGATCTTCGTTCGCATGTCGTTTGGCTACTGACCCCCTCGTAGCCCAAATTATCAGCCAGCAGGTCACATCGCATATTATCCCGGAAACCTTGCGTGCACCCGAGGTCATAATGCGCCGCCCATGGGACGCCAAAGTCGACATGTGGACTTTCGGCTGCCTCGTTCGTCCTGTCCCTCTCTTGCTTATCTCTGTACTTATCCGACTACTCAGGTGTACGAGTTCCTCCTCGGCGTTCCCCTCTTCTCGCGCAAGTGCGATTCAGATGCAGCGGAGCCCGATCACCATCATTTGGTGCAAATGCACGCGTTCACCGGGGACAAGCTCCCACTAGAATTGGAACTACAACCGCACGTTCTGGAAAACAACCCGGCAACGCATTTCTCGCATCTTTTCAGAGAAAAGGCACATGCGCTGGGGCTTCCGGAACAAGACGTTGCCGGTGCAATCGATGTTATGTCGAGGTGCCTGCGTATTGATCCTATTGCCCGCCCGACCTCCATTCAATTGGCACGGGAGAGCCCATGGCTGCTGGAGCTGGGCGATGATTTCTGAGTTACCCTCATGCAATGTCAGCGGCTGAGAACGTTGCGACATGAACAGAGATTCCTTTGAAGTTGATATTTTTGGCTGTCAGTAGTCCCCAAAAAAAACATCGTGTCCGATTCTTCGTCACAATAGAGTCCAACCGACTGGTCTGATCCACCTTTTCCCTGGGAGACCACGTAAACGATATCTACGTATATAGACTTGAGTTTGCGTTGAAAGAATAGAGACGTTGACGAAAAAGGACAAAAAGCCGATCAGATATTCTTTGAGATCACACTATTGGGTGAGCACAATAGCAACGAGTTGAGAATGATTGACAAGACGTAATGGGTAGATATTGCGGGTACCATACGGAACGTGCAGAAGACCAAATTAGATACATATGTAGACAGGAAACGATGTAACGAAAGGGAAATGTGATAAAGAAACGGAGAACAAGCAAGTCGAGGGGTGTGGCATAAAAGCGAAGGGAGGAGAGAAGTACGGGAAAGGTAAAGTAAGGGATAGCAAAGAAGGGAAGGAAGAGGAGAATGAGATAAAACAGAAGGAAGACAAAGTCTGAAAAGGTAAGCAAGGGCGGCGGCGAGAATGTCGCGCACGCCCCCGCTCTGCGTCCCCCGTCGCGCGCCCGTGCCGTGTGTATCCGCTGCCCAGTCCCGCCACCCGTCGTTCGCAGCGACACCGTCATGTTCCGTTGCCGTTCCTGCTGCGCTGCGGCGTCCTCCACTGACACAGGGATGGGGTAGTGTACGCTCGCGTCGACGGAGCCCTCGTCGCCCTCCAGCTCGGGATACGCAGGCGCACCCTTGGTCACAGGAGGGGGCGTGATGTCGAAGCGCGGGCCGGGCAGCGGGGTGATGTGCGCGACGGCGTCATCCTCCGTGTCGACCTCGCTGCGAGCGCTGCTGCTCACGGTGGAGTCGGGGTGCGCGTGCGTGTGTCAGGAGGTCGAGGCAGCGACGTGTGACGAGCTGGAGACGCCGTGCGAGGACGTCGACACGGCGTGCGACGCGCTCGACACATCCCCGTCGTCGCCACCCGCATCCTCCGTCTCCGGGTCCGAGACACTCTCGAGCCCCAGGTCGTCGTCCGCGCCGGGCCAAGTCGGCGACTAATCTTGAATGGCGAAGATTGTCTGCGGGAGCTGTCAGTGTCGATTGTTACGGGTATACGAGCAGGGAAGGCAAGGAAATGAGCGAACGGAGAAGAAGGTGGAAGGAGGCGAGGACCGATTACAAAGGGATGCGAGGAGAGTGAAGGGAAGAAGGAGGCAGGATCGGGGCATGCTGATGAAAGGAGCGAGAAGCAAAAGAAACGCACCTCTGCGACCCTCCTCAAGTCCACCCACTCCGCCCCATCCCGACCCACGAAACCAATCAGTATACTGGGTCAACAGCGGCATCTTGCGCACTCGCTCGCAATGGAACGTGCGGAGCTCCGTCGCGGTGTACCGACGGACGGGGTTATGCGGATGAGGTGTGCTAGTGCTAGAAGGGACCGCGGCGAGTGAATGCGAGGCGGCGTAGACTTTAGTTTGATGGGGATGCCGTCGGTGACGATGGAGACGCTGAGGCCACATGCCGGGAATGCGTCCACGAGTATTCTAGAGGGGGGAAAGAGGCTTCAGCATGAGATTCATCAGGTAGCCAGGAAGCCGAGACGAGAAGAGAGAAAAAGAGATAAAAAGAGAGACGAGGGAGAGGAAGCAAAGTATTTAGAAGGACGTGCGTGAAGCGGATGAGGGAAGAGCATAAAGTATAAAAATGAAAGTCTTCGTCGCGACAAACGAGTCGTCGCCATCAACGAGGACGACGACGACGACCATTCCGGCAACAACGAGACTCGGGAGACGAGGGAGAAGCTGCACGGGATGCACATCCTCTGGACGCCGGAAACTCAGGAGGAGCGGAGTGGAGGTACGAGTAGAAAGAAGGATGGAGCACAAAAGCCCGACACCCACAATGACGTCACCGGCGCTAAAGCACGCCGCCGACGACGAGCGGGATATCGGAGGTAGAAGGGAAGGTAGAAGGGGCGGGTGAGTAGTGCGGGAGGAGGACATGCGAGTGTGGATGGTGGTCCAGATGGAGTGGGATTGGTCGTGAATGGAAGACGGGGGGGTATAGGAAGTAAATGGATGTGGATGGCGATGTACGTGCATGGACAGAGAGCGAGGAAGGACTATGGAGATGGGATCGAGGAGGAACGACAGAGGGAGGAGGGGTGGAGTGGAGTGGGGCTGAAGATGGAAAAGGTGGGATGCGTAGATTGAAGTGAAAGTATCCGAAAAAATGAGAGCTCGCGAAGGCGCGGAAACAGAAAAAATCCAAAGCCAAAGAATAGGGGACTCACCTAACAACCCCCGCCAAATCACATCTCTCCCCGCTGACTTATCCGCTAGCATCTGATGCATGTCAAACAGCGCCGCGGGCGCGTCGAAGAACCACGTTGGGAGCCGCGCGCGCGCGAAGGCGGCGGGAATTTCAGGCGGAAAGGGAGGGATTGGATGGGTGGTAGCTGTGGAAAGGGAAAGTCAGCGTTGTGCATGAGGAGAAGGAAGGAAGGAAAAGTGGGAGCACGCGCATGATGGATGCTGCAGCGGAAAGATCGCGGGACGAGGACGGCGACATCGAGCTGCGCGCGCACAGATAGAGACGCCACAAGGAGTGCAGAGCGAGTCGAGAAAAACCACTCACCACCCCCGAACGAGTCGCCAAGAATCTCTGCGTAGGCCGCCGCACACACCCCCACCCCATCGCTCGTCCACCGCACAGCGCTAGCCTTTTCTCCCTCACCCCCTCGTCGTAGTGCTCGCGCTCGTCGTCGAGTGTGCGAAAAAGATGTGTTTCAGAGACAGGAGAGCGCTGCAGCTGTAGCGTCTGCTCGCCGGACGAGAGGGATCTCGAAGCGTGCGCCCGCACGCGCGGTGCCAGATCGCTCGAGGGGATCTCGGCCGCGTCACCTTCCAATTCGTATGAGGCGGGACGCGGTGCCCTGGTGCAACGTGAGGAACTCAGCCGCGCTGGGGCGCGCGCGCTCAGACTCGCTGAGGCACTGCCGTTCGCGCGCTTCTTTAGCCTGGGGAGGCCGAAGAAGCGCTTGCTGCGGCGTGCGTGCGAGGAAGAGGCTGTCGAGGGAGGGTTGGCGGATGTCGATGTGGAGTGAGATGCGGAGGATGCTGTGAATGGCGGAGATAGTGACTTGGAGCGGTGGGGATTATCGAAGTCGCGGGAGGTTGGAGGCGGGGGCGCGCGGAGCGGTGGGCAGAGGACAGAGTGCAGTTTTTTTCATTCTTTGACATGGTTATCCGAGTCGTAGCTGAGGAGGATGGGCGAGGCCTGGATGTCGTGGCGGGAGTGGACGCGGAAGTGATGGAGCACTCGCATATCGGTGTCGGAGTCAGAGTGTGGCTGCTGCGGCGCTGCGCGAAGGCGCGTTTAGACAATGCGGGAATCCCAAATCCTGAAGCAGATTGTCAGCGATAATGCCACCGGGAGCAGAAGAGAGAGGAGAAAAGCAGCGGGGTGGGACAGTGGATGGGAAGAAAGGTTGGAAGGGAAGACTAGCCACAGTAAGTGGCAGGAATAAGGTATCATACAGCGGACGTGGATGTCGTAGCGTGGACTGGCGGTAGGGGATGAAGGAATAGGAATTGGAGGAAAAGAACTAGAGAATGAATAGAGAAATAAATACGCACGGAAATGAGGGACTAACTAGGCCAGACCCAGCCCGGCGCGCGACTGGATTGCAGAGAAGATCAAGACGGAGAGGCATGTGTCCCTGTTTGTCAACTCCCTCGATCGGCCCGGCCATCTTCCTTCAAACCAACACATGCATACTCGACTGGCGGTTCAGCCATGCAATTCGTCTCTACACCGAGTATCGGAAATGTAAGTCTCCGATCGAGCGGCTGGAATGGATCCCCTAAACGTGGCTGAATTGACTCCGAGTTTGCATTCATAGTTCTGCTTGAAACGCCGTAATGGATTCTTTGGAACACCGATACCTGTGCTCTCCAGTCTCCGATTCAAACGGTATCCCGATGATTTGGTGCTCTGATACATCTGCGCCGGGATACGACGCAAATTCTTTGGGGCGCAGCTGTGACCTCGTGTCGCTCAGACTCTGGCGCTCTCTTGGTTACCCAGCGTTCCGACGCCATCTTTCGAAATTCTGGAACACCCAAATAGTTTTCTTGTTGTGCACGTCCCGCTCAATCAGGCAATGCAATGATTTCAATCCGGTTTCCTTTCCTCAGTTCCGATCCAGGTCGCCCAGCCTTCCTCGGGTCGTCTGTGGCTATTTTCTAATTCCCTTTATCTGCTTCTACCGTGGACTGTATGCCGTGGAGCCCGGATCTTCTTCCTCATTGTGCTGCGGTCGGTCTTGTCTGTAATATGTATCCTCCCTCTGTATATCGGTCTGTCGACGATTTACAGTCCTGATACCTTCCTTCGGTACCTCTGTGGGTTCTCTGCAAATCGTCTCCGACTTTGAAATCGGTCTACAGCGCAAATCTATCCTGTCCGGACCTGCTGGAATATCTCGTATTACACATCTAACTCCGGGTGTTATCATCGGCGCTCCATCCAAAACATCCTTACTGCGCTTTCAAGATAAAGCTAAGTTGTGAATCTTGCACGATTGGCGGTGGAAGTAATTCGAGGTTCTTCTCGCAAATCCATTGCTTCATTTAGATATATCCATATCCGTTCCTCAGCGCAACATGCCAACGATATACTTGTTATCGGTATGTTCTCGATCTACTCAATCAAATTAGCGAATCAAGCAGAGCTGCGTCGTCAACCCTAATTCGTTTCATCTGCAGGACCCGACGTGCTGGTTCCAAATGCACGTTGGCGCTATCAGGACCCCGGTTTATCGCTTTGGAGGCTAGATCCCGAACTCGTCCGATCGGCCGATTCTTGTCCGGACAGGTTTTATGCCGGATGGCCCGGATTTTGTCCGGACAGGATCTAGCCTCCGAAAAACCCGATTTTTTCCCCCTGCAGGGTCGGATATGGCTCCAGGAGCGTATAGGAGTGCATAAACACGCTTTCCTTGCGGTCTGCCGTCGCCCAGACCTGTTCTAAAATAAAACATCTGGGAAAAGCCCAGTTGCTGAGTAGCGGGTGAGAGAGTCCGGTAGAGAGATAGAGCTGTAGCAACTCCCCCCTTCGATGTAGTTGGTAGATTGATAGAGCCGTAGACGGGTAGAGCTGTAGAGCTCAGTAGAGCTCCGTAGAGGCGGCCCTTCCCAATAGAGACAGCCATGTGCGGCGTGCCGTCCAAACGCAGATATTAATGCGGTCATCTCAGTGTTTCATCCCAATCAAATCCCAATGCGGCGACGAATGTATTCATGCTACGAAACCACTACTAGTAGCGTCAGCAGAAGCTGGGCTGACGACGGGGACTTGGTTGGCCATAAACATGGCCTGACTGAAGAGCCCCTGCTCCGCCTCGTCTTCCTGCTCGCCCTCCGACTCGTCCTGGACAGCTGCAGTAGCCCTGTATGTACAGTGAGCAGGACAGAGCGACTGAGAAGACACACTTACCTCACATCGCGCAGCATAGCTTCCTTGAGCTCCAGGGCGAGATTCCGGGTCCCATGCTCGATTTATGCCGGCTATGACCTGCGAAAGTGAAAGATTCAGATGATAAATGGTCAGGAAGAGGATAAAGCTTACAGCAGATCCAATGAAAATCTCTCATTCGACCTACGTGCGACCCTTGATATAGGACTCCCGGTTATGGGCACCCTCGCCAAACCAACACGGTAAACGAGGTTTCGGGAGCGAACAGAGGGGGTCAGCGTAGAGATAGATGTCTCAGCCCCGGGTATCTATGTATTTTGTCAAGACGGTGCAGCCATAGATATTCTGATTTGACAAACAACCTGTGGTATGCGCCTAACGAGGCGACGGCGGCGAGCACTGTCCGAGGCCGGGTCAGTAGTTGAGTCCGATAGGATTGCCCAGGCAGATGGCACGGGGAAGTGTAGACGTGGTGGTGTCTGCGAATCAGGTTGTTACAGCAGAGAAGGACAAGGATGGGAAGCCGACGCACCTCATAAAGCTGCAAGTCCTCCTCTCCATCATTGAATGGCTGCGAGCTTCCGTTGAGCTTCCGACACAGTCCACAAAGTCGGACTCGGAATGGTCCGCATCGTTGGCATCATCCACCAGAGATGGTGGGGGCCGAAAAGCTGCAGAGGGCAGAGCAATTGCGACGAAGTCCATTATGGCAAGGAAGGAGGCCTGTGGAGGCGTCTATATACACATGACTTAGATAAGACTCAGGATAAGGATATGGCCGATAAGGATTTTGTTAAAACAAAACAAAGAGCGGAATCGAACGCGTGGCAGCGGCGAAACAAGTACGTAGTACAATGCAGGAGATAGAGACCTCTAGACGAAGGAAGAACAAAAAATTATGCCCACCAGAGGCCCTGGACCCTCAGATTTTGTCCGGCCGCGGGATCTAGCATTTGGCAGCTGGGTCCCAATTTTTGTCCGTTTAGGATCTAGCCAGGGGGGTCCAAATCTCAAAATTTTGTCCGGCACCGGATCTAGCCTCCAAAGGGATAAACCGGGGTCCTGCGCTATCCTGCCTCCACCAGAGTCGCTTGTAAGTACCTAAGTCCCCGTCGATTACTGGAATATTGTGTCCCTATTCTCTTTCTATTTCTTGTGTTCCGCCCAGCGGCTCTGGCTATGAGGTGAACGATACATCATACTCGTGGTTTGTTTTACTTACAGAAGGTCCTGGGCTGATGCACCTTCAAATCCGCTCCGCGGAATATGAATTCTCGTTCGAATCCAACTCCGGTATCACCCACTCCCAGATGTACTCGGGAAGTTCTCTTATGAATGGCAGATCTATCGACCTTCCCTCAAGCTGATTGAGGCAAGTCGTGGTTTGACTCTGCACTCGGACATGTAGCATGTCTCGCGACCTTTTTCGCATTCCACAGGTGCCGCAATGCCCATTTTATTTTGCCACTCCTGGTCTCAGTCATTTTTCTCTGTCAGGGCCGTGGTGGTATCTTGATTGCAATTCGTCCATATCCACGTCAGCTCGCGTTCGAATCCCCAGGTTAATCTCACCAGTCTCTCGATCTACCCGCCACGTCCTCGTTAACCACTGGTGAGTTGGTCCTCGAATCCTCCTCGCCAAGCGGCGGCTCGAAGCCGCGATTGGATATTATGAATGAGTGAAAGTCTTTTGCACTTCGAAGTCTTGCGCTGATAGTTGCTTGTGAATTCAAAATTATGTGCCTTCATCCTGCCAATGTTACATTCAACATTGCTCTCATCATAACACTCTGTCGTGGTCATCTTCCCTAGCTTTCGCCAAAACTATGCTCACCCAGCCTATATTACTGCTTCTCAAATTTCTTTCAAAATCCCACCTTCACTCGAAAACTGTGCCTCCTCTTGGTTGCCCCTGCCTTCATCTGTCTTTCATTCTGCTCAAATTCTGCTCAAATCCCTGCCATCCTACCCACACCTATGTTACTTAAATTACATTCTTGCCTTGATCTTTCTGAGGTCAGCCTTCATTATGGGTACCAATTCCTCCACAATTCAAAACACCTCATGTTATGTTGAACTTTAACTCAGCCTTCATATTTCTCTTCATGCAGCCTGCATCCCGAACTTGGTTTTGATTGGTGACCTCGTTCGATTGCCGTTCGCACAGAAATCTTTAACTTTCACATCCAAAAGGGTTGGTTTGATTTCTGCTGCCATAATTCTGCCGTGATTTCTGCAACCTATCCCCGCATAGTATGTAACAGACCATACTCAAAGCTCAGGCCTCGTCTGCTGAATGTTGACCGGAATTCAAAGTCCAGCAAGGTGTTCAACATCGCAGCAGTTTATAAATAGCAATCCAACAGTTGGGTGGAGAATTGACCATTTCGGTGGAGCGGTGGGGCAAATGACATCATTCGGAGCTTGGTGAAAGCCTTGTCCGGAGACAAAGATGGCCAGCAGCCAATCAAAATGTGTGGCCAGACTCAAACGATGTTCGATTCTTATATAGATATCAACTCACCCACAGTTTCATGGATAATTCTATTTGGCAACCCGGTTGCCACAGTTTGGCAACCCCATGATTATGTAAAACCCGATAAAATTGTCGCTTCCCGGGCCGGCGGTAGGGGACTTATAAGTACTTGAGCATACGGGATGCCCGGAATGCAATCAATAAATAGTAATGGGTGAATTCTCGTAAGGTGAATATTCTGGAGCATTTTCAGAGCTTGTTTGAGGGTGCCTGTGATCATGGTGCGATTAATCAAGAGGAATTCACACTGTCTCTTTTTTTGGTGGTACTAGTACATCGCTGCTTTTACACA
This sequence comes from Mycena rosella, assembly GCA_029378255.1. Lineage (NCBI taxonomy): Eukaryota > Fungi > Basidiomycota > Agaricomycetes > Agaricales > Mycenaceae > Mycena > Mycena rosella. The sequence continues at coordinate 100,707 of JARKIE010000298.1, read as the reverse complement.
CACAACAGAGAATGCCACCACAAAAGAGAATACATTCTTCTCCCATGCAACCATAACAATGCCCTGGAAGTCAAACCATTATAATTCATCCTATTAACATTTTGAACTCTTTTCTTCCAGCTCACCTAACAGCCCAACTCAGCTACAGTCTGGTCCAAATCAGGCTCTTGTAAACAGACACTACAAAAATTTGCTCCTGCTTATAGCTCCGAATCGGGTCTGACAACATACAAGGCACAACGAGGTCTGATTTCCTCTGTGTGAGACAGGGCATGATATTCTCGGAAGTAAAACAGTTATCTTTCAATATTCCACAATTTTTATGTTGAGCTCATTTACCCAAAATCGGCTAAAGGACGGGACATCACATCATCACATATTGATTGCAGGCTGGCGATCTCAGAGATAAGATCACGGGGGGTTGCTAAATAGACTTTTTCTATTTGGCAACCGGGGTACTGTGGCAACGGAGGTTGCCAAATAGAATTATCCCAGTTTCATCGACCTCGTGATGGCGCCTTTCAGCCACATCGCACTCGATTAATATTAGGCCTATCTTGTCCTGTTCCACACCTTGTGCTTCTTTGGTTTCCTGCGCAAATTGGGGCTCCACTATACCTACCGTTTCCCCTTTGACCGGCAGTACAAGGAACTTCCGACTCCTCCCAGCTCGTGGGATCGCGTTGTGTGCCGATTTTGTTACCCATTATATGCCTCCTGCTGAATCTGGCGGTCGAAGCCTCGCCCATCCCAGAGTTTTCATCGCAAAATTCGAAATCGCACCTGGGATCCAAAAGCTGGATCTCTCGATCTCGATCGCGATGTTTGGGAGCTTTAACCTTACACCTCCGGCTTATTCTTTGCGGTATATCAGTGCCTAATGCTGTTCGAGTGGAAAACCTACCGCAACCCCTTTGGAGCGACTACCCGAGGGCGAATGCGAATTGTTCCTAGCTAATTTCTGGACCTCTGGTTCTCTATTCTCGGTTCGCTGTGTATTCCTTTGTTGAAGTGTCCTGACCGCTGAACGTTCTGCCCTTACACGTCGTGTCGCTTTGTTCCTCGGGCCAAATACTCCGGTCAAATAGGTGGGGTGGCAAGGTACCTGGTCCCATTGAAATAGCGCCCAGCAAATGACTCTCAGTCATCACGTGTAGGTCGGACTTATCGGCGTTCGGAATCCGCTCGGCAGTATATTTGGTCATATCTGGTCATCTTTGGCTGACTTTGGCTAGCTCCAGGGGATTCGACTCTGACACGCCACTTTCTTCATCCTCTCTCCCATTGGTATGTGTCGCATCTAGACATATATGATGCGTGGTGTCTGAACTTCTTCAATGTAGCACCACGCATGGCTGACTGGCCAGATTCTGTTCTCCGTCGCTTCCATGCAGTTCCGCCTAATCCTCGAGAAAACGACTTCTATGGACCATGGAACAAACTACTTTCTTATCTTTTCCCCCCCGCTTCTGATTTCACGGTTGTGCCTCAGTCTTACCTCCTATCAACATCCCGCGAAACTGCCGATTTCGTCGTCGAGTACGAGATCCTCTATAACAACGTCCCCGTCCTTATCGTGGAGATCAAACCTCCGGGAAACCTTCGACTCCCTACCGCTCGCGAAGAGGCGGACATCCAAATCAGACGGCGCATCCGAGATCTGTCAGAGGATTGTCTGCTCCCGACACTCCACGCTGTCAGCGCTTTCGGGACACAGGTCGCCTTTTACAGAATGGCAACAGGCCATCAAATTATTCCAGAGCGCATTCCTCCCGATCCTACACTTCTGACGGATACGGCCCCGCTGCATTGGTGGAGTTGCGACGTATTGCAGGATGAGGGCCGACGAAAGTTTAGATCGATGGTAACTGAAATTGAACAGGCATGCGAGAATCTTGAATGTAAGTATTTCATTGAAAAAGAAGCGACCCTCGCTGATGTGTTACAGAATCAGAGAATGTTTGGTCATAGTGACTGCCCGAAATATGTACACTGTTCTTTGATTGAAAGTATCATGCCCGTTCTACTTGAGCGCTCCCTTCGCGCCCTGCGTGGCACACACCACCACATACCCCGCCCCATATCCACTTGAGACTCGTCGACGTCAGCGGTAACTTATATCGCCCTTGTCAGTTTTGCTCAATTGCTCTTTTTGCACCGCATGTGGCGCATATCGCCGGCCGCCTGAAGTGCCTCAAAGGCGACATCGTCCGCCGCGGGGGTCCGGCGAGGCCGTGCTACCCGAGTCTTCCCATCCGCCGACGTGGCCTTGAAATCGAATCTCCTTTTGCGGTCCTGGAAATCGGGTGATTGGACGGTAATACGTCACAATCGAACCCTCGGTCTGTGGCGCACATCGGGGCCTGACTCCCTGGCGCTCCAAGATCGCGCTCAAAAGGTGGCTATACGCTTGCGGTTTCTATGTGGCAGGGCCTATCGGCGCGCTCGAATTCTCCTTCACGGCACCCTTCCTTCCAACAAATTCCTCTGGTGGGATCCGGCGCTTTCGTTTGGATCTTTGCCTTCCCTCGCCTTGTCGGCCGCATGCAAGTTACTTGATTGTGCCCTTCAAGTTCTTGATCAGGGAAACATTGAAAAAAAAAATTGAACTGCCGATTGTGTTGTTGCACCGTCACTCCTGTGCATGTCTACTTCTTTCTCCACCCCTATGCTTTTGGTTTTTGCAATTACTTTAGAACAACGAGCGATTGAACTCGCAAATGGTCTTACAGTCATGGGTATTATCCAGCGTCCGAAAAGTGGGTGCAATACAGTTTGGCGACGTCCGTCCTATTATCCCATAAGCAACTATACGTGATTGATTTCCTCATCTTTCCAGATTATCACGGCTCCCTCGCTCGCAATACCTCGGCGTGGTGCATATCTTTCCCATTTGTTGCTGTGCTCCATGTCCCATTCACCGGGACTTTCCGTAACCATGATTTGACGACTTATGCTCAACCTTCACGAGACGGCGGCCGGAACGACTTTTGATTCTTTGACGCATCCGACCAGTCTCAGGTTCGCTAACGCTCCAGATGAACCTGTCCTAGTGTCGTGGTGGCTGTCGTCCAATTAAGACGTACCATTCGGGAGGCAGAGGGAAACACCTGGTCAAGCAAAGATTCCGTGTTTGACTGTGTACATGCGGAGTTGGCAAGCGGTATGTCTGTAGCTAGAGTATAGCAGTATATACATGATATGGATCTATAGGAATTCTAGCTAGGCGACATAATGAGCGGTGATCATACGGTATTGGACCAACGTCGGGCCGCGCCAAAAGAGCGATCAATCTGACGGATGATTCGTCAGGTCCATTCGATTCCCCGGGTATTAAAGCCCAGGGAAACAGCTCCTTGCCATACTAAGCAGTGCCTGTCAACTCCAGCGTTGAAGCAATACAGTTATGGCGGTCAAAATGTATTTTAAACGCTTTGTTTTCTACAAGCAAAACTGCGACAAAATCGAACTCTTTACCAACACCTAGGTTGATCTGGATCGTCAGCGAATCTAAGACTGCTCTCCGGGGGCCTCCAAGTATGAAAAGGCTATTGCCGTAACCTCGCGCAACCTCGTGTTGTGAAACTTGAAGTTGATCTCCGCGCTACACATTAAAAAAACAAAGATCCCGGGAAGCCCAGATGAGTGGTGCACTCGCAAATTTTGCCACACCCCAATTTAAAATAGAGCAGCGTCCCAAGGATCTACCACGCTGTATTTCCTGCCTTGACGTTTGCGAAAATAAATAATTGGAAAATTGAGATGCTTGAATTTTTCGGACACTAACTGCTCTAATATTCAGCTCGCAACACCAAAAGACAAAACCCAAAATGCGTGTAATCACCACGTGCCCCTGGAGACACCCCCTACTTTTGAACCTCACCAACCTCTCATTTACCTTCTGAAGAATATACGAGTGGCGGCCAAGCTCCTGGAACTCTGTGAGGACGTCCTGTCACACCGGATGCTCGAGCTATTTATCTCGGCATTTAGCGATGTGGCGATGCTCTCAATTGGTTCACTTTGGGGTGGCCTAGGCTTCTATAACCTTGCGATTTCATATTAGAGCTCGAAATCATCGCCGCAATGCTCCTTCATAATGAATACTTGTACCTGCCGGAGCGCTCCGAGCTCCGTCAAGTACTGGGAAGAAACAGCAAGTTGAAAATGCGGTCGGTTTCAAAGACTCGGAAATGCCGCATTGAGTCAAAAGAAAGTCGGCGGCGATGATACTCAAGTCATTGAGAATATCGGCAGCGGCTGGGTGCGGTGATGTCCGGTCGGAGTTTGAAGGCTTCAGACATGCGTTATGTTATAAAGAGTAGAACTAACCTTTCTCGAGTAAAAGGACCACACTAGGCTGAATCTTTGATACACAGCACTGGAAATATAACGTTGAGTGCGTCCTTGGTTGAAATAGAGGGAATGGCGCGTGAAATGCGTAAGGTGCAGCACCGGAAATTCGGGCAATAACCACTGAGAACACCGTGGGTTGACCTGCCGACATGAGATACGACCTGGCGCCCAGGAGACATGCAGGCTCGAGGAAAATTTCTAAGCGGGCTTCCAAAAACAGATCAATCAGCGAGGGTATGTTGCCTTGAGAATATATCCACAGAAAGCTTCTGGGAAGAAAGTCATGTAGGTAGAAGAGATGGTAGGGCAAGGAAAGTGATTGACAATCCAAAAAGATAGTCGGAGAATAGCCGTGCCTTGGGCAGGCTGGATAACCTTGCAAAGACGAAATTCAAGAATGAAGTCGCTTTCCTCGTCGACGAATCACAGTCTAATAGCATGTTAGACTGGTCAGTTCTTCGCGCCATCGGGTATCACGCGGGCGCCTTGACACGTTTCGAGAAATTGACCGCGAGTGCGATTAGACCAGAGTACACAGAAATAGCGACCGTTTGGAATTTGGGGCATACGGCGGCAATATGGGGTATGAAAGGGAAGGAGGGAAGACCGTATCGCAACCAGAGACGGATGAGAGTTGTTCCTGGAATGAGGACCCTTATCTATCTCATCGAGAACCTCCGCCCAGGTTCTCGGATAGGATAGATAGGGTCACGACAGTGGTTGGGGCTAATGGGTGAAGATGGATCACTTATACCTACCTGTGTAGGAATTTTTATTCGCGGCAAATGGTCAAGGCGACTGATCCGAATTCACGTCTTGACCAAGGTTTTCATTTAAATTGGCTTTGCACGATGTGTACGGCCGCCTCGTGGCTTGAAGATCATTCCAATTTCCGGGAATCTAGGTCGCGCTAGCTCCTTGAACGGACTTGGCCATTCTTACTTCTTCCAATCCAACGTGAGTAGAATTCATTTTATTCCTCTAATAATATTATGATGATTCCATATTACCGCGTCGTTTCATGTGATCAGCACGGGCTGCAAGATTTGGCCAAATATCACTGCGTTCCGACCTGTGCCGATGTCTGCCGACCCCGGTCGATCTGACGTCGGCAAACTCTGTCGACCCTGATCGGCAGAGGTCGGCATATGTCGGCACAGGTCGACAGGCTCTGCCGACCCGCCCACGGAACGCAGTGTATGTCACACACTAGCATTGTCGGTGACCTGCGCGTTTGTTTTTCTTGAAAGCAAGGTGCGTATTTTCAACTTAGCCTGTGTGTGTTTTCTGTGATTCTGACTTGAATTATTTTACACTATATCACCCATACACGTGCCATGTCCCGAAGGAAGGTGTATTACATCGCGGCTTTCACAATACATTTCAACTCATGTTTTATCTCCCGAGCGCCAAGCGCATGTCGTGAGTCAATAAAGTAGTAAATCAACAAACCCGTACAGCTGATAGCTTGAAAGCTGGATAACACCGCAGCACCTGCGATTGAATTTGCTCCGAATCGCGCATCGAAGCTCAAGCACTTGATTTGAACATATTCTCTGTCAACATGTTGAGATTGATCCCCACGACCCTTTGACTCATTCACGGGCCTTTTTTGGAATGGGAGTGATATAAAAAACAAGTGCGACATGAGCGCAGCGTAGTGACATAAGTGCACAGCCTAAGACTTCAGATTTCATATCTCATGCGGGAGTTAGTTGCATCTTCAACTCAACCGGCACTGCAGGGAATGACGATGCGCTACTATCGAATCTTGACAGGCTTTGAGATAAGCGGATTTGCTGCCAGTGCAACTGCACTACAATAGATTAGTGCTCGACGACAGATTGAACCCCACTGCTTTCCCTAACGATTCCAGAAAGGGAAAAACAGACAGGGCTTCTTCAATATTTTGACGATGGGTGCGCTTGTGCGCCGCGGGCGGGGTGAAAAAGTACGCAGCGGAGAGCAAAATAATCGGACCGTACCGCCACCTGTCAACGTCATCGGACCGTCGACCGAAACTCCTAATTTGGAATCAGATTTTGGATGCGATCGGCCTGCTTCGACCACCACATGGATTGTCGAACCTCCGTAACCACGACCTCAAGCGGCACAAGTTTTTTTTGGAAGCTCTCTACTACGTAAACATCACCTTCCACTCCTCATTTCCGTCCTCTGACGGCTTCAATCGGGGCGAGCATACACGCCTAAAAACGACATCCGGTGTGTCGAAGCCGTGCAGGGGAGTCATAAAGCTAACTCAAATGCCCCAGCACTTACCCTGACAACTCTTCAGCGCCTCCGCTTCACACATCTCATCGGAAGCACTCAGGACGAGCGGAGGTGCAGCAATTAGCGCAAACCACATGTTCCAGCCTCCGTCGAAACGGGGCCCAAACAACCCTTGATAGACGCTTCTTGAGCCAGATCATTATTTGTAATTTGGGCGGAGATGCGCGGTGCGTCGCCACATCACCGTAATTTGGTTGAATCTCATTTTGTCGCTCCCTACAGGATCTCGTTCCCTGTGCCCGTCACATCTCGCCCATTACCTGCCACCCTTCCGCCCACCCTCTAATCGACTTTCGGTATCGGTCTGGGCAAAAAACACTCGGCGTCCGTCGTCGTGAGCCTCGCACACCGCGCATGGTTCATTTTCAGACCTCTTCGAAATATTGGTGACGGAGTCATTTCTCATCCGGCCCCTGTGACATGTCGAAGACAAATACTATTTTGGTATTGCTAGGTGGTTGCTCAGTGGGTTAGGTGGGCGGGTATTGGAGCAAAAGGCGACTCGGGGTCAAACAGATGTAAGCAAAAACGAGCGAGCACCACTCGATCAAAACGCGCATTCTTTATTGAAAATAGCTGTATATATACTATTCCTCGGCTTCGACACCCTCAGTCTTTCCCTCAAGTTCAACTAAAACATTACCCACGCTCCCTCACTGTTTACATGGAGGCCCACTCATTAGACTCGATGTACGGTGCCTGGTTGATTTCTCTCGTACTCGAAATCTTCCTGTTCGGTATGGGCGTTCTTCAAACTTGGATCTATTTCGCTGGCCGCCCCGCCGACAGGTTTTCTATCAAGTTCACGGGGAGTAGCATCGCCCTACGCGTCTTAGCATATATTTGCCAGGGCTTTGGAGAGCACTCAAGTCGTCTTCTTCTTTTTATGCTCCTACATCCGTTTCGTCAAGCGTTTCGGCCAAATCCAAGCCGATTTGATGTGGTAAGCTTTCTCTCCTCAGCGTCGTTCTCTGTTCTGAACGTCTTTAGAGCTGATGTGGTATCTCTTTCCTGTGGTGTTATTGCGAATGGCTCTAATGTTTCCTTGTTCAGTTGCAGCTGCTTGCCGCCGTGATTTCTTCGCTACGACGTCAAATCTGTGTTCGCATTGTTTGCCCTTCCAGTGTCTCTCTGCATTCCCCGTTCAGATATATCTTCATCGGCCCAGTCTAATCTGGAACAGCGCTGATTTTACTCGTCGCCCAGTTTTTTCGCGAATCGTATCCACCATCGTTAGTGTCCTTTATTCCGGATCGGTTCCTTTCTAATCAGTTTTTTCAGTAACTAAAAACCGCGCAAGATTCAGTCCCTCAGCATTCGGGTTATATACAACTGTATGCATCACTTTGGCCACTGTTCGGTTACGTTGTTAATATGTTTTCTAGTTCGGTTTGGCTGTGATTCAAATCTGTACGTCTTCTAATAGCCGATGAACGCCTCACCAATATCATGATAGTGGCTGGAATTGCCCAGATGATCATTTCGTGCGTTTCGATTAATTTGATCCAGCCTTCCCGATCCTCTGATCGTTCGTTTAGGTACGGGCTTCGCTCCTACCGAAAGATCGATGAGACAAAGGTGTGATTCGGACATACAGTGCCCCCAGTCTCAAGTTCTGAAGACCTTTCGGCAGCCTGCCACCGCCCTTCAAACTGCCGCGTCCCTTGCCTGCGACCTTCTCATTATCGCGTATCACTCCATATTCTTTGCCACCCAGAAGAAGAAGAAGAAAATGACGAGGTGGGTTCCCCTTGAAGAGATAAAACCCGACTGATCATTTGGAACGACAGAACCAAGCCGATAATGGACACGCTCATGTACGACACCATTAATCGAGGCATACTGACCACAATGTCCTCTTGTACCACGATTGTCGGAAAAAACCTAAATCAGTTGCAACGGATTGACGCGGATTGTCGCCTTGTGTGGAATTTCAACTGGTTTGAAGCCAGTGGCGGGTGGCTTGTAACCGGTCCCAAGATGTTGACAGCGGCTCGAAGTGTTTGCGCGCTTGAGGCGGCTTATCCGAGCCGTATGGAGCAGAGTGGAGCAGAGTGGAGCGTGAACCCGGTGTCTGGAGAAAGGTACATAACTCTGTTCATGCCTTCTGAAAATAACCCATGTGTGTATGCGCGTGTTGAATGTTTACTTAGACCACTTGTTGTAACTCAATCAAACTACTGTCACTACTGCTAGTCTTACCACTTACAATTACTGACTTGTCGAAAGTGCCTCGTAAGAATAAACACCTCTCCTGAAGACAACAATCTAAAGGAATGGAAGAGCCTTATATTTAAAGAAAATTTGCACCGTACTTGGAACGGCTTGAGACCCAGAGGCTGCCGGCTTGGCACCGGTTAAATGAACTTCACTAAGTGTTGCAAGCCACTTAAAAATTAAGACCTTAGAACGGCTTCGAGCCGGTTGAGAGACATTTCAACTGATCTGGGATTTTTCCGACAATGGTTTTAGTGAGTTAACCGGTCAGCAGCACATTCCCGCGTGCAAAGGACCTGCCACTTTGGCGATCAAATTGATATTCTCACAGTGTACAGAATCAGCGGAAAACATAATACTCCGCATAAGAGGAGGGACCATATTTCTTGTTGCCAGTCAGTTGCACAGTATAATGGGCTTGTCGTCTGAGTTTTCATTGTCATGTTTTCCTGCTCTCGGTATGCCCCTTTCACGCATTCCGGAGCGATTACAATGTGATAGCTCACACTGTGAGGCCTTGTAAGGACATAATGGGAGTTTCATTAGATGAAAAACTGACTTTGTCCGCCAGATTATTAGCTTTCTATTGATTCAGAATTTCACTTCATTAGATTTTTTCCACTGACTCGTTGTGATGAACTATTAACCCCAGTGAAAACAAGGTCTTGACCGGTATCAACCAGTATCGGCCCGTATTGCCCAGGCTCAAATAACCAAACTCGAGTCCGGGCGATACGGCTCAATACCACATCTAGCAAAAATGGGACTTTGAGCAGTTTTTTATCGAGTTATATTGAGTTGTATCGGAGGGAACAAATATTACTATTGCGCTGCTATTATTACATTCCAAATCGGGCCCCCACCCTGCACCCTGCAGCGCCACCGCTCTCCTCCTACTCCAACGGCCATCAGAGCATGTAGGGTGTTGACCCTCGTTTGTGTCACCGCAGAGCGTGCTTCACACAGCGCCATACAGCCGTCCTCCAGTCCGCCGCGTGCTGGGCATGCATGTGCATCGAGACGACCCACAGCCAGCGCATCGGGAAGAGTGCGAGGAGGGTGTCAGGCGGGCTTGGATGAGGAATAGGGGACAGGACCTGACTTGCCCTAACTATTCATTCCACTATCTCACTCCCAGCTTCCCTAGCCTAACCCCGGAGTTGTAACCCTAGACTAGGGTTAGCTAGGGTCCCCCTAGGAACCCTATTAGGATGTAGTTACGATTATGTACAGGCAGAGTCCAAAAAAGGAAATTTCCTTTTTTGGCTGGAAAGTCTATACCATCATGCCAGGCTTGTAGCACTCTCTCGCCGCTTTCCAATGCTTATTGAGTCAAGCGATAAGCAGAGTTGGTTTCTTTCCATATACAAGTAAACCAGTTTATATAGTTTCTTGAATGTTTTTGAATTAAACCTTCTCCCACTCATCTTGTGTGTGAATGAACTCCTTTGATTTGTTGACACTCTTACGGGTCCTGCCCCCCCCTTGTTATATCCTGTGCCGATGGAGGGGGCGTTGACCGACAGACTTCCGAGATGCCGGAAGTCGAAAGATCAAAGATATATGTGAGAGCGCAAACATCACAGGGAATAAAGGTGGAGTGTACTAACAAGGCCAGCGGGGCAGAGGAAACAAGACCGGAAATTGGATGTCTGGAGGACAACACAAGATGCAAAGCGGAGGGCAAAGCACGTTAATAATCAAACTGAAGTACAGGATGTTACAAGACCGTATTTATACTAAGTACGTTATCAACTACATTTATGGGTATAAGTCACATGATGGATGGAGGTAAATTTAAGTGGTCCAAATGCGGACAAAGAAGTAAGTAGTCCATATGAGGAGTACAAAGAATCGTCCTAATAAGGACACAGACCATCAGGATAAGGAAACTCGTGCATGTGGATGAGGAACTCGTGCGTGTGCCACAAGTTCGAGACATGAGGTAAGAAGGGCGGGATTGAGCGGGGTCCGATGTCGAAGAACGGTTAAACGGGAAATGCTCAGTAATCCTTCATTGCGTGAAAACCCGATGATGTTCCGTTCATCCGACTTCCGAGATCCGGAAGTCGGATGTCGGAAGACCGGATCAGACCGAAGCCTGGTGCACGAATATAAACAGATCTACGACAACTTCCTGTGTACTGGTGGACACTGGGGATTTATACCTGGGAGGAAAGAATTCCGACTGGGTCCCACAGGGTTTTAACTAGTGGTCCTGCCATTCACGGCCGGCCAGTCCACAGGTTGCGAGTGTCTTGTAATAATCGACCCCCTGGAATGGTGTGTGCTCCATTGGCATCTTGTAGATTTATGTGTGGATAACCACCCGTACATTACTACATTTTTGTCTTCGGTAGACTCGTTGTTCATGTTGTGGACCACGCGAGTATAATATACCCCCCCCCCCCCCCCCACCCCTCCAACACCTCAGATTCACATAGACCTTGTACCAGCCTTCCTCATCCTCCTATAGAATAGTGCCCCCAGTAGATCTGCTGGGTTATTGTGACACTGCTTATGTGAAAAGTCTTGTATTGATAACTAGCTCTGTTAAGCTAGTATATACCACATTTGAACTGGGTACAAAATCAAGGTGGTAAAAAAAGATTGACACTTCCTGAAACCTTATAAAGTAGCCTGGAAAAGGTATATTTGTCTTCTGTGATATAAGAGGTGATGGGATCAAACTGTGCAACCCTGATACTTGCAGAAGCTCTTTAAGAGGCTCCAATTTGGTACAGGTTTAACCATTCAAAACCACCGGCTCTTGACAAGATTTTTTTCCCCCCTTTTTTGTGCTTAACGAGGGATCAGATCTGCATGGTCATTTAATGAATGTTGGAGAGCTTGTCAAGGGCTACAAGTCGGTATGTCTTTGCAAAAAATCTATTTTTGGCCCACATTGCCTTTTTGGGTTAGCTTTGTCCCTAAGTGCTGAATACCGATCCTAGTTCTGCACACCACTCTTGGCCATCACCTTCAAAAGATCAGTGAAACACTGTAGTAGTTAACCACAATCTATGTTCTACAGTGACCATGCCCAAGTCATGTGATCTGATCATGTCTTGAATATCTCAACAAAAAATAAAAACCGCCCCCCTCTCTTTCAATGAACATTCAAATCACGTGAAAAATATACCAGAAATGGCACAACAGACTGGGTGCTGATGCAGGCCAGGCAATGCCACAGTGAGGAACCCTTCCCCGACATCATATGCAGCTGCCATGGCGACCACAAGTGATGGCATGCAGTGGCTCAAAATGGCTGGGCCTCAGGGCAGATCCACAATAAAGAAAATGTCTGCAGAATCAAATGGCTCCTACCCCAGAGCGTGGGAAGAACCCCCAAAGGCAGGGGGGGAGGGGGGAGAGAGCCCCCTTTTGTCCTAACCCTAACCCCACAACGGTCAGCCTTAAACTGGCTACTGAATTTTTGCTTTTGTCATATCGCCAGCGCTGGTGGTGGCTGTGTGCTGCCATCGTGCGGGAAGGTCGGCGACGATGGGATTGGTGTGGGCCTGCGGCGGCGTCGAGTGGCTCGCGGTGGCTCACAATGGCATGGGGGCGCAGCCACTCGCTGGGGGCAAGGAGGGTGCACCAAAAAGATAGGGAGGCGAGCGCCGATGCGAGGCAGCGAAGACCTCGGGGGGATGTAAATGGACGAGCCTGGAGCAAAGAACCCGGATAAACACCCGTATCCGTGCTGTTGGACATCAATATACCAAAAAACTCGGAATTTTCGCATATATGCACAAAAATCGAAGCGGCGGCGGCGAGTACGGGCATCGAGCGCCAATCCGAGCTAGCAAGGACCTCGGGGGGATGTAAAAGAAAGGCCCTGGGGCAAAGAACCGGGATACGCACCTGTCTCCGTGCTGCTGTACATCGACATCTATATAAGAATCGACCTGGGTTTGTCTCTGACCACATAACCTGATTGGCTCACCAGCAAGTTGTCCAACACAAACGGCTCCACGGCTCCAAGAGCCCCACCGCTCCACCGTCCCACCCAGCTGTCGAGATCGCAGATTCTATTTATGTCACCGGAGCCATAAACATGCCGCACCACAGTCATCGTCACAACGGCGTCTTCCCATCCTTTACTCCACAGCTCCGCATCCGTTCCCATGTACCTAGCCCATGAATATACTTACTTCTGACTCTCAACACGCTGTGTGAGCTCAAAACTCTAACCAACAGAACCCCTGACTCCGACTTGCTTCGATTGGCCCCCACCTTTTTTTGCGTGCGCCGTTTCTCTATGCACCTTCATTCGAGACTGATCTTTTCTCTCACAGTTACATATATGCAGACCCCACCCACGTCGCCCCAGCGCCACCAGCACCGCGTGCGGCAGATCCTGCGCGACATTAACAGGTCTCAAGATAACAGCCCCCACTGCCGCCGTGTACCGGCATCCTGGGATAAACCGCCCACCTTCGTCGCCGGGATCATCGACTCCCACGCCTGGGTCGCAACTGAACGCGCGATCTTTAGCTCAAGCCGAACGATGCGAACGTGAACGACAACAGCGGGCGGCAGAGCCGCTGCGCCCACGCAAATGCAAACGGCCAGCGCGCCCTGAATCTGAAGGCCCACCAAACGCGAGGCAGCTGGCACAACGGAAGCGCCGAGAACGGGAACGGGTGGACGAGGAGAATCGTATTCGTGCCCGTACGTCTGCGCCCTCTTTCTTTCGGACTACACCCCATTCTTTCAATAGCCTCCCCTCCACGCGCTTCTCAAGCACCCAATTCGAATTCACGCGTCCTAAGAGTACGTTTGGGATGACTAAATCCGGTTCATCATGCTCAATTCGTCTCGCAGGAGTTTCCCAATGGCCTTTTGACACCTCCCGCAACGCAGCGTGCCGTTGTGCAGCGCAGAGTACCACAGATTGCTGGCGCTGCCGGTGCATGAACTCTTGATCCCATCGTCCGCTATTGCTCATGACCCATTTTTCAGCCGGGCCACTCATGGCTGCGCGCCGCGAATACAACGAACCCGAGAGCCGGCATGATCTCGGACCCATGAATGTATCCTGTCCACATTGCGCAGCGCTTCACTGGGCCGACGAATGTGTTTCGGGATCTTCAAAATACTTCCCCGAGTTCGGTATCTGCTGCAATCACAGCAAAGTTCAGCTTCGCCCACCATCGAAGTTTACTCGCAGGAGCTCACTCCTGATTATCACGCCTTTGGAGACATATTTTGGGTGCGTTCTTCACTCTACCAGTTCCAACGATAGCTAACACGACTACCTCAGATAATCCCCTTGGATCGCCGGAGAACTTTGACATGCGCCACCATGCCGTCGTTCACATCGCCGGGATTACGACCAATGTCAACGAGGACGACTCGACGTTCGAAATCCATGCAACCCAGTATGTCTCCGCCGTCTTCCCCGTGCACTGCCTTTTCCCTGACACGAAACACTGGGAGAAATATATGCCGCTCCCGGCGAAGGGGAAGGCCACTGCCATTGAAGGGATCCTTACCGGCGTCGAGCGCAATGAAGATCGTACTGTTAAGTACTTCATCATTGATCTCGAGAAAGTTACTTTCCTTGGCCCGAATTCTGTTCGTCATTTTTATTTATTTATTTATGAATCAAGCCGAGAACCTCTTCAGTTAACACCGGCACTCCCGCGCACCTCAAATTTACAGGTTTCTTCGGAAACCTGGGCTCAGACACCAAGTCGGAAGAGCCGCGCAACAAGAAGCGCAAGACGGCGGATGACCGTGCGCATGAAGAACAGGTGAAGGAACGTCCTCTGGCCGGCGTTCAACTAGACAATAAATGTATCCAACGTAATTTCGACTGAATGTAAAAAATTACTTCTCATTGCTCCATTACTATAAATCCTGAATAATGAGATTTTGCAACTCGACCACATTGCAATTCCCCGTAGCGTAGCACGGGCACACTGCTAGTACGAAAAGAATCGGAATTTTCGCATATATGTACCAAGATCGAGGCGGCGCCGGCGAGTACGGGCATCGAGCGCCGATCCGAGGCAGCGAGGACTTCGGGGGGATTTAAATGGATGAGCCTGGGGCAAGAATCGGGATAAGCACCTTCCAGAGTGGAGACAGAGGCCCTTGATGCTGAAAACCAGACTGTCTCAGTGCATCATTTCCTCGTGGTTTCCAGAAAAACGGCTCCGTAGAAGGCTTTGGCTGCATGATCAAGACATTTTGGAGGTGTTAACAGAGTCCGAGAGGTGCTGAGGGGCCCGTTTAAATACTCCGGTGTCTCTACCAGTGGCTGTGTGATGGTAGAGTGTACACCGTTGTTAAAGGGGGCTGTGCAGCACGTGAGCAAAACTCGGCCCGGAAGCAAAATCCAAACATTTGCCTGGCTCGAACACCGAATCTCCGACTGCCGACCAGAGTGACACCAATACCAATTGAGGCATAACAGACTTTCAAGACGGCCATTGTGATGGTCCAGGATGGGACATCTGATGTTTGGAAGGGATTAAACCCACGGGTCATCGCGAGAATAACTTCTTAAGGAATAACTCACACCAATGTGTGATTTTGCTGCCGCTCTTGACTACTCATCAGACCAGATGGCCGCTCATTGATAGGATAGATGACTGATATCCAGATGGCTGTCGAGTGATAAAAGCATTGGTGTATGGTGCCTTGGAGATCACTTCCCTATGCCCCTCAAAATCTCCGCCATTTGTGTCTGCTCTAGCTGCATAAAGCATACAGTTGTTATTGATGGAACCCCGCAACCCGGAAAGCGGTGTCATCCGCAGACACGAAAACGGCATATGTTTGGGATTGGGCCTCCTGCAC
This sequence comes from Mycena rosella, assembly GCA_029378255.1. NCBI lineage: Eukaryota > Fungi > Basidiomycota > Agaricomycetes > Agaricales > Mycenaceae > Mycena > Mycena rosella. Next base: position 85,029 of record JARKIE010000298.1, on the reverse strand, counting down.
AGAAGGCAAAACGGGCAGCTTCATCAGATGAGGATACAGTGTCAGATGAAGAGCCACGAGGTAAGTGCAGGATCTAGGACCCTCTGTTATTGCTCATTGAGGACAGGACCTGCTGCAGCAGCCTCTGAGGGGGAGGATCAAAATGCACAGGACACCACACTTTCTCCTGTATTCAACCTCTGCTGTCTACTGGTCATCTGGCTTCACACTGCGGCGGGCGCTAGCCGAAGTACTGTGAATGTTGTTCTCAAGGCTCTCCAGTTCATCCTTGCAGTCACATTGCAGCTCATTCAGGCCTCTCTAATTGCCCAGGGCATTACTGGAGTGCAGCTGCCCACTATCAAACTTCCTGCAGATATTGTACCGTCCATAAACTCTATAAGCTAGAGCCCGAAATTGTTCGGACCACTTGTTGTCCCAAGTGCTACACAATCTATGAAGGGGATGTTGCAGATATCCCCTCCCGGTGCCCATTCAAGCGGTCAAAACATGCCCGAAGGTGTAATGCAGATCTACGTCGGAAGCGCCGTACTCCCACAGGAATCAAGGATGTTCCACATACCATGTTCAATACACAGAAATTTGAATCCTGGTTGGAATTCTTCCTCTCACAGAAGGTGATTGAGGACCACTTGGAGCAGGCTATGAATCGGGATGGACCCAATCTAGGGGATCCCATTCATGACTTGCGGGACAGCCGGGCCTGGCATGATCTCGGAGCCTACCTCACCAGTAAATATAACCTGGTATTTGGGCTCTATATTGATTGGTTCAATCCATATGGGAATAAAATATCTGGTGTGTTGAGTTGATTTTGTTCACTTTTGATTTACTTACTCTTTTTTCAAGGGAAAAATGTCTCCTGTGGAGCAGTCGTCCTATGCTGCTTGAACCTGCCTCCGGAACTCCGGTATCTGCCGGAAAATGTCTTTGTTGTTGGCCTCCTTCCGTCTCCTTTTAAACCTGATGCTGTACTTCTAACACACCTTATGGACCCTATTGTCAAAACAATTCTAAACTATCAGCCGCCTGGGAAGAAGATTGTCACACATTATCATACTGAAGGGGTCTTGGTTCAGACCCGATTATCCCTCTCATTGCAGACTTACCTGCAGCACGTGAGGCGGGTGGTTTTCTGTCCCACTCTGCGATACAATACTGCTGGTTTTGTCTTCTCACAAGGGATGAGAATGCTCGGCTTGATCATTTGTCATGGCATTATCGCACTGGAGAACAAGTGCGTAGAGATGCCAAGGACTGGAAAAAACTCGAAAGCTTGAAAGACCGAAATCAAAAGGCAAAGGAGACTGGTGTGCGGTGGTGCTCATTGCATCTTCAGTCATTTTGGGATCCCGTGAGATACACTATCCTTGGGTTCATGCATAATTGGCTCGAAGGTGTACTTGAACACCAATTGCGTGTCCTCTGGGGTATAGGCCGAACACTTCAGAAGGCCAAGGAGTTGATTGAAGTTCAGGACTATGAGGAGTTGGATGAAGAAGATGTTGAGCGGACTGGATCAGAAGTTAGCAGCTTGTTGAACGATAACTTGGACAACCCCGATGAGCTGGAGAGCCTACGTGAATCTCTTGCATCTTTTAGCCCTGCAACTCCAGTTCCGAGCTCAATTGATTTTACCAAGAAGAGGAGCGGGAGGATGAAGACATGGACGATGCCACCGAATATGGCGACACCGCTGTTTATGGCAACTTCACCATACCAACAGATGCACTTGCTAAAATTCGGAGGTGTATCAAAGAGGTCTCCCTCCCGACATGGGTAACTCGGTTACCAGAAAATCTTGGAGAGAAAAAACACGGAAAACTGAAGGCCGAACAGTTCCTTACCCTGTTTAGTGCAATATTGCCACTGGTTCTGCCCGAAACAGCATTGACCGAGGATGAGCCAACAAATCAAGCAATGCTTGATGGTTTTTATCATCTAATTGCATCAACAAACATTATCTCCTCTTTGAGACCTCAGATTCCGAAGCAGCAGCCTTTACAGAGCACTATGTCAAATATCGCAAGCATATCCAAAGGACATATCCAGATTGTCCTGAGCCTCCGAACCATTACTATGCCATGCATAATGAGCCCATCCTCAAATACTGGGGTCCAATGGCTAGTTTGAATGAGTTCTGGGGGGAAAGAATGAATGGAATGCTACAGAGAATTAAGACAAACCGCCACCTTTGTGAGTAAGTCTTTTGAGTTAAAGTTCTGTCTCATTCTGTGTAATAGATGATATGGACTACACAATGCTACGCCAAATGGCGCTCGCTGCCGACTCATGGCTTACCTCCGCAATTCAGAATTTACGGACCACAGTTAAAGGCTTTTGCAGACATTCTAGATGTCAAAGATACCACCAAGCCAAAGAGAGCTGAAGAGCTCGATGGATTTGCTATAGCTCTCTATCTTTCTAAAACACCAAAGATGACTCCAAAGGAGTACAAATCAGTCTTAAGCTACCTTAACTCTTCTGGTGAAACAAGTCTCAGCTGGCTGAGCTATTCAGACCCAGAGTATCAGGCCATGGTTCTTCCACCAAATGCGAAACGGCTCAAGAACTACCATGAGAATGGGAAGACATACAGCTGCCATTCTTCACACCATTCCAACAGCTTGGTCCAGTTTCACAGGCCTAATACCAATGAGGCCCCAATGACAGGAGTTATCAGGGCCATTTTGGAGATACCTCTCCATGGATTCTTGAGGAAATTTATCTTTGTGGCGCCTCATCGACCTATTGATATCCACAACACACCATACGAACATTGTCCTCGGATGAAGGCTGCTTTGGTTGAGGTGGAACCTTACAAGACTTTGGTGGTTGTTGAACCTAAGCACATTATTACTCATTTATCCGCATGGATCAGACCCTCACAGACTTATCCTGGGATTAGCAAACGATTTATGGTTGTTTGCTGGGCACTGGGTAGAGGCCGTAAATAATTTATATGTACTCTGTCATTGAATCTGATGATCTCTTTATTTGAATGGCCAGGTTGAGTGCTGGGAAGTGTTTACCTGATTCGGAACACACTGAGAAAACGCCGGTGTGAAAGACATTCCTGATATAGATTGGGTTACGAAATATATGTCAGGTGTGTGAACCAGGACGGAGCGAGTCTGGAGCGAGTGCCACCAGGTTGCCGCGATGACAGGTGCCATCTCTTTTGCCCCCTGTGTAAACAGCCTAGTGTGTTTATAAACCTAAATGAAGGTGTGATGGAGGCCTCCGATTGGCACGACAGAGGTGATGGAGGCCTCCAAATTCTGAGGCATCAAGCGAGTTGGGATATCTCAAATGTTCCAGCTAATCTTCCATCGAGGGTGCCTTTCTCACCCTCCACATTGTTCAGATTCCTTGCACCCGTTTTAGAGAACATCGCGGACGAGCCATCCGCGAAGCGCGTGAGGATCCACCCGTCGAAAGTTTTATCGCAGATGAAGCGCAAATCGACATGGCGGCAACCGACGGGCGCCGCCTCTCCGCTGCATCCCCGAACCTACTCCTCCCGCACATCTCAGCCGCGTCCCCTTACGTTGGAAATAGCATCACAAGGGCCGTCCCCGGGGGTGGCGCATTTGCCTTGATTTCGATTCAAACTACGAGCTAGCTCAGGCAGCACTTCTTGAATTGAACAGGAACACAGAGACCGGGGACTCAAAGCGGAACCCGTTGATGGAGTGCGTTCCTGGAGGTAGTATCTACACTTGGTAAACTTGCTCCGCTGGGGAGTCTCGCGAGCGCGCAGCCGAAGGACGTGGATGTCTATTAATAGTAAGCGGGATCCGGCAACGCGACTTGCACTGTGCTCCTTTTCCGACCCTCGCACCGACGAATTGCGGCGATCCAAAAGGCAACTATTGTGGGCGGCTGTGGCGATTTAGACACAGTTGTGGGGTAATGTATGCAGTGAACACATTAATATTCTCCCTCTGCCCTCATCGAACGTATATCAAGGTATCACACCTCTGGCTCGACGTTGTCTGCATGAATATACAGAACCGGCTCCATTGACTCGGCCTTGGGAATGGCTCGAGTGAACTGAGGGAGTGGCCGAGTACGAGGTCTCGGCGCTATAAAACTGTCGACATTCTCGACGCTGTACCCGAGCCCTACTCGGACCGCAATTATGGTTGGTGCGATTGCCTAAAGAGGCGCAATTAGCGATCATGACACGGTTTAGTGGGCGTACTCACTACCAACTGTGCCAGTATGGCGCCGGTTTGAATCTAATGTCGGTGAATTCAGCGTTGCAGAATAGCCAGATAATCTCACGTTATAGAACAGGTCTTCCAAGGGTTCCTCAACGAACAGGACGAGGAAGACGATACCGCCTACCAGATATAGCGCCCCGGACTCCACACTGGGCAACGTCAGCTCGCGGATCCAATAAAAGGTTCGGGCGCTCACATCATGGCGCAAACGGTATAGTATCTGTCTGCCACATGCCTTCCCACGCTTTTCCGAGCTTCCCGCGCTAGCCCCCAGATGCGACTGACTAACGTATAAATCAGTCGACCGGAAGCAGAATACGAAATGTCCAAACCAGTTAACACCATTAAAACGAAATTCGTGACAAGGGACACGGCAATCGATAAGAATGATAGTCCAGGGACCGCAGAGTCCGCCGCCAGACCAACAAGACTGAGGACATCCTGTACAGAGGTTGCATAGCCAACACCTGGGAGTGAATGAAAAGACTGCATGTCCAAGTACAGGGCATATGAACTCACTTGCGACACCCAAGGTTAGAATTGTCGGAACAATGATTATCTTCCACTGGCGATTGCAGATTGCGTAGCAGCGAAATATCTGCGGCAGCGGTTAGCATAACACAGTATTCGGGTGAGCTGGAAACCAACGAAAATGGTATCCGCGACCACACTTGGGAGCAGCGCTTTAGTGACATTTACGCTTACTTATCCATCGGTACGCACTTGCTCGTGACATACACCGCGCTCGCCGTAGAAACCAGAGAGGTGGTAACCCTCTGATTCCGGATGTTTGCCCCTTCGGTCTCCGCACTGGGAACTTTACCCTCGACGACGGTGATGGCAAGCACTAGGGCGCAATGCGCAGTGCTGAGGAGGAACAGGGAGATTGTGGTAGCCGTGAGGAAGCGCTGCTTCCTATTCTGGCGTTTGCGGAGCACATGAATGTAGAAGCCAAACATGACGAGATAAGCCCCTGGATATGTCGTTGTTCAGCCCGGCCAGACTAGTGTTAGGAGGGCGGGACGTTACCGTATAGTAATGTCTCGCCCTTTCCACGTCGTCAGTGTGAGAGAGCGGTGACTACAGGGGATCATCGTACGGCAGCGATCGCCCAGGCGACTTGTACTTGACGGATGATGACGCGAACCTCAGAGGCGGTGGAGGGGTCAAAAAGCATGGTAGCAAGATAGGCAATTGTGGACAGTAGATACCTGTGGCCTATTTACCTGCCTTCACCGAGTTAATTAAGGAAAGGGAGATGCTGATCGTTGGAATGCACACTGCACCGGGAAGATATGACAGAGATGATCGGGAAAAGTGTGGGGAGTTCACAGGTTGCCATGTCAGACGCAACGATGATGTGATGGCCGGATTGTGTAGTGCACCTCTTGATTTAGCCATCGGAGCACAGATGGATTCACACCATTCTCTCGCTACGATCTCAAATCGCTCCGCAATTCCCTTCATCTGGAAGCCCTAGATCTTACGAAGCAGCATTCTGCGCCCGCGTCGCTCGATGACCTTGCAGCTATCCCGCCTACTGTAACGGCGATGTGAATTTCAGACTCCGACAATCTGACCGACATCGCCGGGCTGCTCGAACACTTGCCACATCTCCTTCATTTCAGTACGGCTGTTTTTCCGCTTCTGACGATGCCCAGCAGCTTCAGGCTCACGGGATTGATCAAGTTCCTTCTACTTAACACCCAACATCCCTTAGACATCCTCACAATACCTACCCTCAAGTACTTGAGCGTGCGGTGGCTGTCACACGACGCACCACTGGTTGGATTCCTTTTGCGCTCCCACTGTCACCTCACAACTCTAAACCTTACGCTTGCTAAGACTTTATCTTTGACAGCGTTCACCCGCTGCCTGGCTGCGGTCCCCACGCTGGTCACGTTGGAGCTCATCCTCCCGCACTACGGTCGCTTAAGCGTGGAGCGCTCTCAGGCGCTGGAGAACGCCGATATCCTTCTTCCCAGCTTCGTAATCTAATCATCACCGACATGGCGCGCACTCCTTCCTACGCGCCGTTTATTGCGCTCCTCTAGGCACGCCCCACGCTCGCGCATACGGAGCTATGGTGCCTCTCACTTAGTCACCGCTACTTTTGTACAGCGGCCAAATCGGCCGCGGAAAAAAATTGAATTTTGATGGCCTTGTGATGGCCGAGATTTGGCTCAGAAACAAGACATAATATGTGCAATTTTTAAGGCTCCAACCGTTTCCGTTTGTAAACGTTTTCAAACGGTAATAACCGTTTTTATTTCCATTTAGTTTGCATGGAGGTGCAAACGGTAAACAAACCGTTTGTAAACAGATTAAATGGTTTGAGCTGGGGGGCGCCAGAATTTCTCTAGCAGGTTCAAAACGCGAGCACTCGCTTCATATGCGCATCTGATTTATTCGGGCGGCCCGCATTTGGAAGGCGATCAGACGGCCACGCGGTCTCGGCAGACTCGGCTTCTGCTCCTCCTAGGGTCAGATCAAAGCCGTTCATGATGGGATCATATTTGGGTTGAACAAATGTTCCACTGCCAACTTCCGGTGCTTGCGGGTGTAAAAGATGACAAGAGGCATCAAATCACAGCCTTTCCCAACTGCTAACCCTCCGTTGAGGTGGTAAAATTGTAGTGGAAAGCCAGTCCCAAATTTGCTACTCGTGGATGTTGAGTTGATGGCTTATTATTTCGCCCTTTTTTGAACACAAACATGAGCTCCCGCTTGTATCCACAATGGTACGAGACTTTCTAGCCATCCTGGGTACGAGTTTCTGCTCAACATCTCAAGGAACGGCTATTCTCAAAATCACCCCACCTGTGCTATGTCAAGGCCCAAGTCGGGTCGCCGCAGTCATGCCGGTCCATAGAGGCCCAATGCTCACGAAAATGTGGATTCAGGCTGGGCGAAGTACTCAGGAACATTTTTCTGGACCGCGGTAGAGGCTAGTAGTAGCTGTAATTTACCCGCTCACTTGTTATCTCACGCGCCGGCGAAAAAAACCGTTTAAAAACGATTTAAACGGTTTTTAATCGATTAATTACCGTTTCCATTTAATTTGCCCGGACCTGTAAACGAAAACTAAATGATTGGAGCCTTAGCAATTTTTCACGACGCGCCTCAGCACGTCTCCTGGACCTCGTGTTGCGCAAAGCGAATTCTGGAATTCCGATTTCTTGGAACAGCGGTCACTCGTTCAAGAGGTCATCGAAGCGGCCGGGCATCTGTGCATCTTCCTGCCCAAATTCCACCGCGAGTTGAACTTTATCGAATTCTTCTGGGGTGCCGTCAAGAAATATCTCCGCGACAATTGTGATTATACTTTCGCAACGTTGAAGGAAAATCTTCCGAAAGCTCTCCAATCTGTTCAATTGAGCACCATACAGAAATGGGAGTACCAGATGATTCATTGGATGGAGGCATACTGATCCGGACTGGGGGCAAAGGAGGCGCAGTTCAAGGTAAAGGCTTTCAGTTGGAGGGAATACACCTCCCATAGGCGTGTTCATGTGACTCTTGCACATTCTTTTGACCAGTAGACCTATACTTTACCCTATGTATGCCTCGCGCCCTGAAATTGATGGATTTTGGCGGGTGTGGCCATTTCGGTCGACCGAACATTTATAAGTCCTTTAATTTTTTAGATAGGGCAAATCCCTCTAGCCAGATTGTAGCTGACATCGAAAGGAGCATTTATACAAGAGGAATAAAAAATTGGGTTTTTTTTACGTGAGCCTTAGGTCCTGTACAAAAGTAGCGGTGACTAAGTGAGAGGCACCATACGGGGCAGGGGGAAAGTGCCGCTGTCGCCGCAAACTGCCGCAGATTGCCGCTGCAACATGTGAAATTGCCGCTTGCAGCTGCAACATTGCCGCTGGACTGCGGCAAGTTTGTCACGCTGCCCCAGCGGCGTTGCCGTCGACGAAATTGCAATACACAACGTTAATGCAGCACTCATGCAGATGGTTTCCGCAGCCATGTCGGAACCTTGCCGCATAACCTCTCCACCGCCACTCGCTCTTCTTGAATCTTCGTTCATCGTATAAGCCTTCGTCAACACCTTACACTGAGTTCCGGGGCCAAATGCCTTTCATTATCGCCTGCGTCGTCATATGACGACACCCATGTTGCGTCGTCCACAAATCAACTGCCAAGACTCCAATATTTGCCTAGCAAAATCCATCTTGTACGCTATTGGACATTGTTTCATAAATCTGGCATTAATATTGGCATAGGTATACAGATTTAAAATGCATTCGACTACTTCACCCCGGGTTTCATTGTATGAGCTCTGTCAGCGATTCGAACTGCACATGCGATCAGTGGCTGTCGCTGTGGACCGAACAGTTCCTTACATGAGAAACAACTTGACCACCGTGGGCACAAAACACGGAACGACCCTTATTTTGAAGTAGGAACATCAGGTAGGAAGATCAAAGTTGCCTTCCGAGGCATAGCTCACTCAATGGCAACGAAAATTTGCCGCAGGGTGGCTGTGTTGCCGCTGACGGTGCTATTTGATGAATAACTACCTCAGACCATAACATGGGAGTGTTTGGTTTGGACCTAGGTGTCCAGTAGATTCATGGGTGTCCTTCTGTCCATTAATCTCAGGTGTCCAGTAGAGTCATGGCTGTCCGTCAGTCCATTAATTTCAATTTCTTTTTTTGGACATAGTTTACCCAGCGGCAACAAAAATTTGCCGCAGCTTGGAGTGCTCTTCAAGCCCTAGTTTTGTATATACATGCGGTGGAAACACAAAACAATATATTGGGCTCTCTACTGCAGCGGCATTGCGGGCTTCGCTGTTAGGCTTAAAACACCGAACAAAACTCCCATCGCGAGAGGCAGAGAGAGTATCACGAGCGAGCTGGCCTTTAGTGCAAGATCTTCTGCGGCCCACATGGCACTGAGTATGCCTGAGAGCTTGAGCGTCAAGACGGATTAAACGAATCGTGTCCGAAGGCGCCGTACCGGATGCTAAGAGGAGAGTTGCGGCTCCGATAGAAACAATTGGGTACGATCCAAGAATTAGCGTGCTCCACACATGGAATCTGCTGCCATAGAGCACCTGAAACGGCCTACTGAGAATGTGATGTAAGAATGTGTGCGACTCTGGACATACGCGTTCCGCCCAGTTGGGCCGTGCCTTAGTAAGAACGAGGAAGGACACCGCGGCAACGATGATGCCCCCGACGAGCATTCCAGTAGCACTAAGCATGCAGATGTAGGGACCCCGGAGCGTATAGTCCGCCATCGCTGGTCTGGGGGGAACGGTGGTGATGAAGGCAGCAGAGGTGGCCAAAAGAAGACTCCCCTCCGAGTTGACGAGAATGAGCCGGCTAGAGGCTCTGAAAGAAAAGTATTCACATACCACGACGAGCAGGTTGTTCAACCGGTCGCAGTGCTGGCGAGTCTCTTCGACCCAAACACTGTCATCGCCTTCCTCCTCAAGCTTTATAGACACCCACACTGGGGCTAACCCGACATGTCCAAACGTTGCCATGCAGAGGACACTGAAGATCATCCTTTGAAGCGTACTGGCACCGACTGACGGTCGTCTCCAATGAGATGGAAGCGGATACCGGGTCAAGATGTCCTCCTCTTTCTGGCCAAGCGTCTTGTGCTCCATCTTTTCTCTAGAAAGCACAAGTGTGAAGGAACTCATCGGGATCCTGGGTAGAATGGAACGAGAAGAGTGGAAGGCTCTCAGAGTTCCAACGAAGAACAGAGGAAAGGGCTCTTCGGATCGTTACCTCTCTTTATAAAATTTACGTTTCTCTGTCCGTCTGTCCGAAGCCTTTAAACTCCGCGAAACTCCGCCCTCGGATCACTTGCCATTTTGTTTAGATTTAAATTGACCGTTCTTTAACGATTACCTTCGCGATTCTTTGTATCTCTTTGCTCTCATCCCCATCTATTCTATCCCCTCTCCTCCCGCTCTCTCGTCGCCCTCCATCCTCGACGTCCAACGACTTCTGCGCAGTTCAATTCCACACTCAGATACCCCATGCATCTCAACAGCTGACCTGCGCGCAGTTTCTTCTTGACAGGCTGTATTTGATCTCACACCTCATGTTTGCCTCATGTTCTGTAAAATCTTTTCTGATAGGGCTGCCGCCTGTGATCGCACAGCACGGGTAGCATAGCACGCCATCGTGATATCACCCCGTGGAACGATCATGGGAGACGAACATGGGCGGCAATTGAGCGAGGGATCTGTGGCTTAAATTGAGCGGAGTTCCAGAAAGGCTAAATGGCATGATGCCGCCATCTGCCGAGCTCTATTTGGATTTTTGCAATGCTTGACCAAGGGGGCAGTGGCGAGCCAGCAGTAATGCTCCCGCTCGTGTCAAGCGGGCATGAAACCAAGACGATAACCCAAAGTGCACAAGAGAGCAGCTGTCCAGTTTATCAGGTTTATCACGCGACTCGTCAGGATAACTTTGAGGTATAGATCAAAACAGACTGAATAGCGGCCAATCCAGTGTCTATCCAAGGGATCCAAGGACATTGATGAGTATCAAGTTGTGAAACGTAGAGGCGCGGAACTGGTAGAACCACAGCGGATCGATGAACATGAACAATTTGGTAGGGGGAACTCCCGCAAAAACCGCACCCACGTCGCACCCACGGCATAAATAGCCGTTTCGCACCGATTAAACTGGCTGTGCAGTTCGATCGGATGTCTTATCAGTAAGAATCCAGCGTACTTCCAACCGTCGATTCCATGACCTTCTGGTTCACGCCATTCAGAGGAGAGTCGGGCATAACTGGTCCTATAGTGTACCTTAGCCAAATATCCGGCGGAGACGCGTACTCATGCAAGGTTATAATTATCTGCTATCACCGCACCCCTTCATTTCCACCCGGATGCGCCACAGGAATAGAAGCATTGGGCTGTTCCAATACTAGAAAAGCGGGAGAACTCACTGACGAACAAGAGAAGCTTGATGGGGACAGCCTATTACTTTCAGGGTGGGGGGGGCCACTTCCTATCGCACGCGCATCGCACACCATCGCTCCGATCGCTCCCATTTTCCTTTTCCTCGGTAGCGACACACCCAATAATGCTCCCGCGGCCGGCGCTTGCCGCCGCTCCCATGGGAAAATATTCCAGAAAAGGAAATCTCAAACTTGGCAATTCGACGAGAGTTCCAATCTGTAGAACATGGAGCACTGCCCCGATAACTCCCATTCTTTTTTTGTGGGTATACACACACCCGATGCAGCTCTCCCTGCCGGCGCTCCCCTGGGAAAATATTCCAGAAAAGGAAACTTCCAAACTCGAAATTCGAACATAGAGGCATGCTGGGCAGCTGAGGTAAGATATTATGTCCTGGAGATTTCATGGCTACCCGGTTTCACATCCTGAAGCCTGTGTCAGGCCCACACTCCACCCCCGCAGTGTTGTAAGGTAACTCATATAACTATCGAGAGTGGAAATCTCCACAACCAGTTGGTACTGTGCAACATGGAGCATTGCCCCGATGACTCCAATTCTTTTTCTGTGGGTACCCACACACTCAATGCAGCTCCCCCTGCCGACGCTTGCCGGTGCTCCCGTGGGAATATATTCCAGAAAAGGAAAATTCTGAAACTTCAATATGGGGGGGGGCATATAAACAATCTGGTCACTAGGCGCTGGTAGAACCTATTATTGGACGCTGAGCACAGAGGACGATGCTGGCCTGCTTTATTTTCCTATCGTCTCCACAGGAGGGCGACGAATGTGAAACTCCTCCAAACTTGGGGAGTGAGCGAATGATTGACAACTTGAAGCCGCCCGTACCGCATTCCTTTGGATCGAGATCGCTCCAAGGCACACAGAAGCACCCGATAGTAGCGCCTGGGCTGACTAGATTTTGGGGAGAAGTGAAGGAACAAGGCATCGCGTGAATAAGATATGTAAGATAAAGAGAGCACGTCACGCTGAATGAGTTTGAAACCGTGATGGACGCAAAATCCTATCAAAAAAACTCTGTGGCTTGCAGACGATTTGTTTTGAGAAGAAAATAATCATAGTCACGGAATACATCACGAGTCGATGCGCGCACATCTCACGACTCAACGCTGCCGACGAAATCCGCCAGCTTCTGCCCGTACCCGCGCCCGCATCCCATTATCACGCAAAAAGTTCGGCGCGAGTCCCGGCATTATCCCCATTCGGACATGGCTATCAAACAGCCGCGGGCCACGCACAATATCCTCCGGGAAAGGAGGCGGGAGGAAGGGAGTAAAAGGGGGAGGAGGGGAGGGGAAGGGGAAGGGGAAGGGGATAAATTTACTCCGTCTGGTGTAGGTGCTGTGGGTCGGCGGTACGGATAGTGATGGCAAAGTTCGGTTCGGTTCAGGTTCGGGCCCTTTTGCCCGAACGCTGAACCTGAACCTCGCGTTCGGTTCAGGCCTTTGCTGAACCCCGAACCTGAACCTGGCGTTCAGGTTCGAGGCGTTCGGTTCGGGGTTCAACCGCGTTCGAACGCCGAACCGAACCTTTTTTCCCCTAAGTTCATAATGGCCGGGCGGAGCGACGATATGGAATTGAGCGAGTCCAACATATATTAGGGGCACCATACACATATTTTCGGGGACAATCAAACACAATTTAATCTGCCTCTGAACCGTCCGCCAACAGCTCATCGTACCCAAAGTTGTCGTCGAGCTCCGCAATAAGAGCGTCAATGTGCCGGGCCGCGATCCCCGCTGCGCTGAGATGGCTTGCGATAAGCACTTTCAACAGCTGCAACGCTTCAAATAGTGTGGGCTTCCGCCTGTCACGACGCTTCGTATCAGTAAGGCTCCCGCTCGAAAAAGCACGTTCGGCGGGAGTAGCCGAGCCCTGTATGGCCAGGTAATCACGGGACATGCGGCGTAAGGTCGGACGCGTCGTATTGTGCTTTGAAATGAAATAATGAGCATCAATGAATGCAAAAAAAAAAAGATCCAGAACCAAGATGTCCCTTCACGACACACTCTTTAACCTCCACTTCAGTTGCGCGGGTTGAGAGGAGTTGTATTTGGCGGACGAGCTCCCAGATTTGATAGACGAGTGGGGATATCAGGTCACCGTGTAGTTGGATTTCTAAACCGAAAGTGTTGTTTATTGTCACGCCTCTCAACCCTCCTTTTGGCATGAATTAAGTAATATTTTCGCCCTGGGGTTCGGCGTTCGAACGCGTTCGAACGCGTTCGGAATATTTGCCCAGGCCCGAACTCCGAACCGGAGTTCAGGTTCAGGTTCAGGGATTTCCTGAACCCTGAACCTGAACCTCGCGTTCAGTTCAGTTCGGTTCAGGTTCGAATCGATTCCTGAACCGAACCCTGCCATCACTAGGTACGGAGGAGTAGGAGTGCGATCGGGGGAGGGGCCGAGACACAGGTGGGCTGTAGGAGTCAACAGAGGGGCGCAAGACGACGTGAGTCGGGACCGCCGCGGCGCGGAGGAGGCGCACGGGAGAGCTATCACGGCGCCAATTCGCGGAATAACGAGCACAAATCAATATACACACCCACTAGTCTCCTCCCTCCCAGTCGCGCGTTCTACATCACGCCCATCGAGGCGACCACTTCGACGCCGGCAGGCGGCGCAGCGCCGGGAGCGCGCACTCGTGTCATACGCCCCGCCGGGTAAGTCACGCAGATCTATAGAAGACCCCAGTCAATCGAGGAGCGGCGCCTGAAGTCGGGACGAGTCGCACCTGTAACATCATCTCCGGGACCTACTACCTGCGTTCCATTCTCGTCCCGTCGCACCATCTTCCTTCACCATCCACCTCTCCCTCCGCAGCACCGCCCCAGGGGGAAAAGGGGGACAAGGCGCGGCGCGGCGCAGGTACTAAGGTGCGGCCATGAGGTGGGGCCGTGATTGCGGGCGCGGTTAACTCGACGTCGGCTGCGACACGACGGCGGAGGGTGTCGCGCGGTCCAAAGAAGGTAGAAGTCCGAAGGAAGCGCGAATGCGGCGCTAACTACGAGAAGTGGGGTGCGTCGCGCGCGCGAGTACGAGCCTCCGCATCTACGCGGCTCCATCTCCATCCCCGATCCCCATCCCCATCGCCTTCCGCACGCAGGAGTTGACTCATCCCGAGGCCCATCCTCACGCAGCCAGAGGCAGCACCATCTCCGCCCCATCCGCGATGACGTCCGCGCCCGTTCGCCAGGGGCAGCAAGTGGGGCACGCGGGATGAGGCGGGACGCGCGCGCAGGTCTAGGTGAAGTCGAGAGGGGCGAGAACAATTCGCGCGCGCCGCAGTGGGTGGCGAAGGGGGAGAGCGGGCTTGAGGTGCTGCGAGCGCATGTGCTGCGCGATGACGTCCCGCCCACCGGGCACGCAGCGGGGGCGTGGTAACGAAAACGGCATAGGTGAAGTCGTGAGGGTGAGAACAATCCGCGCGCGCCGGAGTGCGTGGCGAAGAGGCCTCAGACGGGGCTCTCGCCGCGCAGCGGGACCGGGATGGTGATCATGACTGCAACACAGCAGCGCCCACGGGAGACGACGCGGGGGGAGGGAGGTCGGCTCTCGGTGGGTGGGTGACGCTCGCGGGGGAGGAGAGAGACCATGATCGGAAGCGCTGCGAGCGCAGCGAGTGCGAAGGATGCGCAGAATCCAAGCGCGACGGCGCGCGCGTGAATCGATACGCCAGCGCGAGGTCGGCGCGCGGCCGTCTTGCGTGGGGGACCACGAGGTGGGGGGACGATGGAGAAGAGCTGACGTGCGCTGGGAGCGGCGCGAGGAGGTCCCTAGACTCAAAGACACCACCGAGGCGGGCGTATTCCTATCCCACCCATCCCGACGAGACGACACGGCTGGAGGAAGGTCGAGTCTTAGTGGTGGATGACACTCACGGAGAAGATGGGGCTTGAGGCGCTGCGGGTGTGGGATGAATCGAAGCCCGACGCCCGAAGGCGCGCGCATGAATCGATACGTCAGCGCGAGGTCGGCACCCGGCCGTCTTGGGTGGGGGAACCACGAGGCGAGGGCATGATGGAGAAGAGCTGGCGTGCGCTGGGAGTGGCACGAGGACCCAGACTCAAAGACACCACCGAGGCGGGCGTATTCCTATCCCATCCATCCCTACGAGACGACCAGCGCCCGCGGAAGACGCGCGGCAGGAGGGAAGTCGACTTGTGGTGGGTGCGGGAGTGGAGTGGGAAAGGATGGAGCGCGAGCTTGAGGCGCTGCCAGCGCGGAATGTGCGGAATCGAAGCGCGAAGGCGCGCGCTTGAATAAGCCCACCAATCCTGTTGCTGGCCCGACACTTCCATAACCATTGGGCCCGATGCTTCCAAGGATGCTTGGAGTGCCCGATTTTTGCCATCTGTATCTACACCTGTGCGAGGGCGCGGCGCGTGCGACGACTCAGTTGATCCGCCGGGATGTCAAAGACGTAAAGGGCGCCCGGTTTGTCGAGTGCCGACGGAGGCGCAAGGATCGCCGCCTTGAGCGCGGGGTGCAGCGGGGTGACGGCGGGGAGCTGTCCGATATATTAACATAGATAATTTTGATATAGTACATAACATTTTATCTAAGGCTTTGTTCAAAAGATTCGGACAAATTGAACAAACCAATCTCATTTATTGTGTCAATGTGCATGCAAGGAAATTCAGACAAAAACCTCCAAAATGCGAGGCTGCAGCGTGGCCACGGAACAGCCCGAAACCTGTTTAAAGGGGTAAGTGGCCGGCTTTATGCAGATGACAGTACAGCTAGCTGTCGGATGACAGTCGCCCTCGGACCACGGATGACAGTTGATTGTCCGCCGTGTTTGCAACGTGTGTGAACCAGTGGATTGGCAATGAAAATACTGAAAACATATGTATTTTAAGTGGATGGTTGAATAATTTCAGGCTCAAAGAAGCGGTGGTGGCAGCAAGGCACTGAATTTAATTCCTAGCAGTGCACGTGAACATCTGATGGAAGAATAAAAGACATTGAATGCACGGAAACAGCGTAGTCCGTGTGTCCTAAATAATAATTCCGACACCATGCATATGTTAGGTAGATGCTTGAATAATTTCAGGCTCAAAGGAGTGGTGGTGGCAACAAGGCGCCGAATTCAATTCCCAGCAGCGCACGTGAGGATCTGATGGGGGGACCGAACACATTGATTGCACAGAACCGGAGAAATTGCTGTTTCAAGAATAATAATACTGACAACATACAGATACTCAGTAGATGCCTGACTATTTCCAGGTCCATAGGAGTGGTGGTGGCAGCAAGGTGCTGATTTTGTTTCCCAGCAGTGCACGTGAGCATCTGATTGTGGATCCAAAGTCATTTAACACACGGAAACGGGGTAATCTGTGTGTCCTAAACAGTAATTCTGAAAACATACAGATGTTAAGTGGATGTTGAATATTTACAGATCCAAAGGAGCAGTAGTGGCAGCAAGGCACCAAATTTAATTCCTGCAGTGCATCTGCAGATGATTTGAATACAATTTTTTGTCTGCCCAGCGACTGTACTGCTGCCAGCCTGCCCCTATGTTTCGTGGTCCTGCTCAGGTCTCATATCATCCGCTCTTACCTGCTCAAGCTGTTCCACAACTTCATCCATGATAATCCTCGTTGCTCGATCATTGTGTCATGATGTTCGGCATCCATCACCGGAGGAGTCCAAGAGTCTTCGAAGGCACGGAGCCATGGCAATGGGTGTGGCTTAAATAATAATACTCTCAACACACGAATATTATGTATATGCTTGAATATCTGCGGGCTCAAAGGTGTCGTGGTGGCAGCATGGCATTGAATTATATTCCCAGCAGAGCACGTGAGTATCTGATGGGTGAAGCAAAGATGTTCAAGGCACGGAACCATGCTGATCTGTGTGGCTTAAATAATAATTCCCACAACATACAGTCACTAGGTAGATGCCTGATTATTTTCAGGTTCACAGGATTGGTGGTGGCAGCAAGGCACTGCATTATATTGCCAGCAGTGCACGTGAGTGCAAAATGAAGATGTCGAAAGCATGGAACACCGCCAACCTGTGTGGCATAAGTAATAATTTCTACAACACATAGACATTAGTTAGATGCCTGAATATTTTCAGGTTCAGAGGATTGGTGGTGGCAGCAAAGTGCTGCATTAGATTCTGTCTGATGGGTGAAAAGAGGACATTGAAGCCATTGTGTCAACATGTATGCTCCAAAGAATAAGTATTGCAACAGTTGACTGTCAAAGTAATCTTATTATCCATGGTAAACTGAACAAATGCTAGTGATTACTGGACAGACCCAGCCATCAAAATTCTCGCACAGGTACAACAAAAAGAAGTGACATCTGCGAAAATCGAACACAAACGAAGATAGTCACTGATTACGGATACAAAGCACAGCCACTAAGTGCTCACAACAAATGAACAGGATTTAAGGGACAGCCACTAAATGTGCTTCAACACAGCCACAAAATGTTATAGCACAGCCTCTAAATTCGTTACAAACTTAAAATAGGACACGATTCAAATAGGACACGATTCACCGAGACCTTGAGAACCTCATTTCGAGTTGATTAATAAAACGATTACATAAGTACTCGTAACTTAGACTTTGGCCTACTCAGATTCGTCAAATGTCACATAAGCACCACGCAGGATGGTCCTGATGTACACAGTTTTCAGAATCTTCCGCTCATTTAAATTTGCCCATTTCTTTCTCTTCCGAACTAGGAAAAAAATCTGAGTCAGCAATGTTTGTTATTTTTCATCTCCGACTCCTATATATTTGCCTAGCTGTTCAGACCTTCAAAACAGTGGCTGTGTCATGTGCTCAGCCACCGGTAGCTGTGTTCATGCCTTAGCCACTGTTCATGCCATAGCCACTGTTGTGAGGGTCAGAACGGCTTGGCAAATATATAGGAGCACGATTAATGAACGGTCCATTGAATAAAGCGAATGTGTGTTGCGAGACGACCAAATGATGCAGGATTTCCGCCCGCGAGGATGCCAAGCGGCGCCTAATAAACAAAGGCGGAAAGCGCTGAGATGGAACCGAGGAATGCGATGAGGAATGCGTGATCTTCACCATACCCATGTGAGGCCCGGCCCGTGTACGGAGCGCCCCGCTGGATCCGGCAGGCGAAGATGGGCCTGAAAACGCGGAACCAAGTTAAAGGCATCTCATATAAGCGAAAGAACAAACGATTGACACACCCATGGTCGCTGACGGTATCCCAACTAACCCACCATCTCCCCCAAAGTCGGCGTCGGGATCTGCGACCCGCCGCCCGGCGCACTTGCGCCCGAGGGGAATGCAGGAAGTAGTGCGGTGCCTACAGCATCTGCAGTGAGGAGTGACGACACGATGCCATTCAAGATCGTCGCCTGGGGACGACGCAGTTGGATGAGCTCAGGACAGTGGCGGGTGCGGTGGGCGCTACGGGATCATCGACTTGGTCCGAAGACACGACGCTGTCGCCGAGCGTGTAGACACCCGTGAATTCGAAGTACTGCGCGTAAGTGGAGAAGACGGTCAGTCAATCATCGACGGAAGTCACAGGAGACTATTCAAAATGTCAATCTTGGTCAGTCACGTCCCAGATTTCTTATATGACGAAGCACTGGACCGTTAACGTTGTTTCCGTATCCGCGGGGCGGTACAATTTTCCAACGGGAAATTGACTTACCACTTCCCCTTCGAGTTTACTGCAGCAGTCAGGGAACCAAGAGAAAGTAGAGAGAAGAGCCCGAAATCCGCAGACCGGCGCATCTAGTGTGCTGTGCTATAGATTGTGGTCGTCGCAGAGATGATGCCGCTTCGGCTCCGAGTGGGCGCTTATGCCGGCGCTTACCCAATCTAGTGGTGACAAATTTAAATGACACCTGTGAAAGTGCGCCCACATATTTCAACGCTTCTTCGAACGCATTTGGTGAATTCGGTTAGTTGCAGAAGTTCTTGCCCGATGCAGCTCTCCGACGGCAGAAGTCAGACAGCCGGATTTCTCCGTGCCTGCTCGGATGAGTTTGAATACGTGAGAGGGGAAAGCCCGCATCCGAAATCGTCCTGGGCTTTGACTAGAGTAGATGAAATGCAGACAGATATGCGAGCGGAATGTAGGATGGTTAGAACTTGGGAGTCACCCTCGACGGCACCGCCAGTGCGCATTCATCGTCAGTAGAATTTAAGACACATCAACAAAGCTACGACGCAATTTTCCTCCGGGATAGCGGCTGTAGACCGCCACAGCCGTGAGATTTCCCGGATCTGACCAGGTTTAAATATGAGGAGTCCGTTGAAGTCACGCAAGCACGGCGAGCCGTGTTGTCTTGTAAATTATTTCTGTACGGTGATTTGAACGAGAGTTCGTCCATTTATGTACACAAGGGACAGCATGTGATTTCCTGTTCGTTCTTGCCCCCTGCGGCGCTTGTTCCATTTTGAGTTTTCCTATTTATAAGACGAGGGACTGCATCTGATCGAAGTTATTTCGAGGGCGCGAGATTCAGTCGAGAAATACTGTGATGCCAAATGGAGGGCGGGCGCATGCAGACGGTGGGGTGGGAGAAGGCTTGTGTGGAGAAAAGCCTTGCAGGGGGATATAAGGGATATGCGCCAGTCTGCATCTGAAGCCACCCGTGGTTTGATGTTCAATCTTGATGCCTACGGCACTTGTTCCGTTTTGGCTTCCCCTATTTATGAAAACAAGGTAGCGTAGGTTTAGAGAACAAGGTAGTAAAATACAAGAACATTAGAATACTATTTAAGTGGGCAGTGAGTAGATGGTTCGACAGTTTTCCTGAAATCCCATACCTCACCCACTCATATCTGTGTGACTACTTGGTTTCTTGACTACTCATGCGGCGTCACAACATTGCCCTTCTTCCGATTTTCACCCATTTCCGACGCTGCAAACTATCTATCTTATCTGCGAACCTGGGCCCAGGCTCTCGGATAAGATAGACAGGGAGCAGACGATCGGTCTTTGCTTTGCAAAGGAGAAATAAAATTGGCCAGTTGCGCCTGAATGTTGAGGGAGACTGGGAATTTGGCCTCAGTTTTAGAGGGCAGGAGTGATCAGAAGATCGGTCTTTGCTATGGAAGGGCGAAATAAAGTCGGGGAGTTCCACGCAACCGGTGACAATGAGCAGACGAGTAAGTAGAGAATGTGGGGTGCAGCGGAGGTGGACATCCACCTGCCGTCCTTCTTCCTTTTTTTTCTGTTCTCTTTTGTTTTTTTGTTTATTTCATAATGTGGCGATGTAGTTGAGGAAGTGGACAGGTACTTTCCCCTTTTTTTTTTTTGGTCTCTTTCCTTTTTTTTTCGGCCCCCCTTTTTTCACCCTTCCTTTTGGCTTGGGTGAAGTTGGATGGTATGCGTTGGAGAGATGGTACTGCGATGTCTGAGGACAGATTGTGAAGCTTGGGCAGTGACCCAAAAAGGAAGTTGCGATCAAAACGATGACCACGAGCGCAATTCTCATTGCCTAGCGGCGACAGCTGCAAGGGATGGTCTCGGGTCCCCGATGTCGACCTCCTGTTAGAACGGGTCCGCGACCCGGCTTGGAAACCCAGGTGAGTATATAGATAGAAAAGTCGAGCTCCCCGGGATCTCTCGCGTGCTGGAGGTCCCGCTCGGCGTACACGGTTCTGCGAATAGAGCTCGAGGGGACCAAGGGCTCGAGCTGTGTTTTAAGGTTCATATGACGAAAGCGCACCCCATGATTCGTCACGCAGAGCATTACCAATGCGACTCTTACCAACCCACTTCTCACCTCAAGCCTTTCCCTATTTCAAGCGACATCTCGCTACTAGGGGGCTTCAGAAACGGCAGAACCCTCTCGCTGTAACTCGTTCACTTCGCACTCAGATGGCTAGCCACGGCCTTTACATCGACTCCACTCCTAAAGAGGTCTCCTCAGCCCCCGGGCTGCACCTGATCACGCAAAACACCCCCAACGGCCAAGCAACGCAGATCCTCCTCGAGGAGCTCGAATCTGCGTACGGCACGCCGTTCACCACCACCGTCATCGACATCAGCACGAATGAGCAGAAGAAGGAGTGGTTCCTCCGGCTCAACCCCAACGGGCGCATCCCCGTCGTCGTCGACAACACGCGCAGCCCGCCCTTCCCCGTGTTCGAGACCTCCGCGCAGTGCTGTACCTCGCGGACCATTTCGACCAGGACCACAAGTTCGGCTTCACAGACCCGCTGGAGAAGAGCGAGGCGGAGCAGTGGATATTTTTCTGGCACGGCGGGGGCGCGCCGTACCAGGGTAATTTGAACTACTTCTCGCGGAACTCGCCAGAGAATGATTGTATGTGTCTTTGTTCTCCTCCCCTTTCATTTCCTTCGCTTCTTTCCAATTTCATCTCAGTTAATTTAATTTAATTTCCCAATCTCATCTATTGAACACGCATGCTGATATAAATTCCTAGTCGGCATCGCCCGTTTCAAAAACGAAACCCTCCGCGTTTTCGGTGTGCTCGAGATCCGCCTCAGCGGTATCTACGCCGCAGACAAGCAGCCGCGCGACTACGTAGTCGGCGTGGGCAAGGGCAAATATAGCATCGCGGACATCAAAACCTGGGCGTGGATCAAGTATTGGCCGACCCGATTTACGCAGGACGAGATGAAGGAGTTCCCGTATTTGCTCAAGTGGGTGGAAAGAATTGCAGCGAGGGAGGCGGTGAAGCTGGGCATTGGGGAGAAGTACGCAAAGAAGTCTTTGTGAGTTTACGTTGTATCAAAATCGTTGTTTCTGTACCAATAGTTCTGAATTTTTGAAACCATGGTTGTCGATTTACAGTAAGCTTTGAAACGCGAATCACTGTCGAGCGAGAGGAGTCGCTCAGACTTGGCACAGAGCGTCTTATACCGCGAAAAGCAATCTTCGGAGCACCTCAGACGACTGTTGACTTTCGGCGTTCGCACTTGAAAACAAAAGTATTGCGAAGCTATTACGGAGGGAGGCACCGCGTGCACGACGACGGAGCGCCGGCGCTTGACAGCGACACCGCTGAGAGCGGGCGAAGCGGAGCTGGGGACGAGCGCGGAGAGGAAATATATGAGCATGGCTACATCGAAGAGGGAGGTTTGTTAATGGGGATCTCGACGCGAGCTGCATTTAATTACGCACCTAGCAACTGAAGACACCCATGCCCGGGCTGCAAGCCGAAACGAAATCGTGCACGCTCTTGTTACTGGTCTCGCACTCCAGGATGAATGGCAAAAGAGAAACGGAAAATAAGGAGAAGCGATTTAATTCGGCGTACGCGGTACATATGCAAACGTTGCAGGCTAGGTAAGCTAAGCAGGGACGGCGGGTGGTGAGACATACAGGACGACGACGCGGGGGCAAAAAACGAGGAGAGGAGTGGCAACCTTAGGAAACCCATCCGCAGCCCACTTCCACTCGCTTTCCGCCCGCACCAGCGGCACCGCGTTCCCCACCGCGCTTCCGCCACCTCGCACGCCTCGCTCTTCCGCCACGGCTCCGCGTGTATCGCGTATATGCGACGCAAGGGATACGATGGAGGAAGGAGTGGCGGCCCCGAGGGGGCTGACCGGACGGCGCAGTGCTCGACGCATGAGCGTGTGTAGAGCTCGACGCGTGTGGTCCATCGTGTGGTCCACCGCTGCGTGGGGAGGGCGGGCGGGCGGAGGCGCGGAGGATCCAGTATCCCGCCTCGCCCACTCGCTTCGTCGGAGTCGAGTCCCGCGCGCCCAATCCGACGTCGGCGGGCGGAGTACCGCGTAGGCTCGGCTTATGCTCGAGTCGTGCGGGGGAGGTTGGGGATGAGCGGGGCGTGGGTGATCGTCGTCGTATCGATGGAGACTGCAAAGATCTGACAATGCGCAGGAAAACGGAGACGTACCGAATGTCTGCGTCGTTCCGTCCTTCACGCTCGCTCCCTCTCCTCTCCGGTCCAACCACCATCCCGAATCCACCGCTACAGCTGCCTCCGGCGACGACGAAGGGCTCCGCAACGATCGCGGCGCCACGGCGTCACCGCGGACGGGTTCGGGTACGAGCTCGGCGTGGCCCAGCGGACGGCGTGTGTGCGACGAGGGGCGGGCGACGCAGCGCGGAGCTTGATGAGGCAGCGCTAAAGCTCAGCGCCGACACGGGCCCGCTGCGCGCCACGCGTTCGCTGGCGCGGGGACGCGGCGAAACCGGCGTAGTGTGCGGGGGAGGGTGGCCTGAAAGTTCGTTAGTGGGGCACAACAGGAGGGAGTGGCCAAGCTGCGTACCGTTCGAGTGTGCTATCGAAGCGGGACGGACAAGAGCGCGGAGCAAGTTTGGGGGCCAGGAATACCGAAACTAAGCCTTGATTGGCCTGAGTTCCGCATTGTGTAGAAGGGGAGAGATGGGAGTAGGAGGTGGAGGTGAAGGTCGGGACGTACCAGCACAAAAACGGCCGGGCGCGGAGGCGGGCGCAGCGAGAACTAGCTCCACGCTGAAGCGAGTGGCAGAGCACGAGGCGGGAAGCGAGCGTGTAGCAAGCGTTGGCGGCGTCGGGCCGGCGCACGGCGGGACGTGAGGGCGGGCAGAGGGAGGCGGCGGGCGGCGGGCGGCGGGACGACAAGGCGGAAAGAGGGTGAGAGGATGTGCTGGCAAGCGCTGCCGGCGCCGGCGATCACGCCGAGACATGCGCAAACAAACGCGTCGCGTCGACGGCGGGGGTTGAACGCGGTTGGTGAGGGGACGGCGGAAATCTAGTGGTTTGGCGCGTTTGAAGGGTTGCCAACCAAAATGTAGTGTTGCCAAACGAGATTGTAGTGTTGCCGAACGAGATTGAAGGGCGGCCAATCAGGTTTGAAGGGTGGCCAAAAAGATTTGAAGTGTGGCCAGAGGGGAGTTGAAGGGTGGCCAGAGCGGGCGCCGAGAATGATTGGAGGGCGGCCGGGTGGAGGGCGTCGAAGGGAAGACGAGAGGTGTACAAACAAATTATGACTTGGTGTGCAAACAAAGAGGATTGTGCAGATTGAAAATGAAGGATGGTCAAACTGAAATGAAGCGTGGCCAAGATACTATACTATTACGACCGAAGGTTCAGGTGACGGGTGACGGAGGGTCGTGAATTGAATGAATTTGGTCCCGGTGACGGTGACATTGAGGATTTGAGGCCGGAATAGGCAAGAAAATGGCACAATTCTCGTTCCGGCATCCGCCGGACTACCTTATATGGAGATTTGATGCCTGATTTGTCAGAATGAACCTTCAGAAAAATGAACGTGTTAGGTGATGGGTGACATGGTGTGAACCTTCGGTCGTAATAGTACAGTAAATGAAGCGTGGCCACACCAAATGAAGGGTGGCCACGGCCTAGTGAAAGGGTTGCCGGAAAAAGAGTGAAGTCGCCGGGGACAGCCAGC
The DNA here is from genome assembly GCA_029378255.1 of Mycena rosella. NCBI lineage: Eukaryota > Fungi > Basidiomycota > Agaricomycetes > Agaricales > Mycenaceae > Mycena > Mycena rosella. The sequence goes on along the minus strand of JARKIE010000298.1, from coordinate 60,485 downwards.
CAAACAGAAACAATCAACTAACCGCCACGAAAACGGTTTAAACGCGCCGATCGACCGGGCCGGGCCGCCGGCGATGATCACAAATTGAACACCTGTGATCAAAGTCGGCGGTGGTTGCGATCCAGAGGGAAATAAAACATGATTTGGGCCCCGACAGGAAGGTAGCTCTTGTCGCCTTTTAGAATGCGCGGTAAGAACGAGGCGGTTTGATGTTCAATTATTGAGCCTCGTATTATGACGACCCGGTGGACCCAGGATCTGCCATGGTATCGGTACATCCGTATAGTTTCATGGACTTCATTATGGCTCGCGAGGGAATTAAGCAGCCAGGTTTAATGAAAGACTTAGTGTTGCCTATTGATGTGTGAACGGCAGGGAGTATTTTGGATTGATGGAAATGAGACTGAGATCCATGATACCATACAAACAATCCGGGTCTCAAAGAATGGAGCGGAAATTTGAGGGAGCGAAGTTGAGACAAGTGCCGGAGTAACTCGGATGTATAGAAAGATGGACAGCAGGTTTCCTCCGTTTACGTCGTTTTGGTGCGTTCATAAATCGTGGCTTTCAGGTGCGAGCGGAAGGATAATATACAGTACATGGTGCTATGAACAGTTTCAATCGGTCTTGTTATACTTCACGACGAAGAGCCCTCTCTCTACCGTGTTCAGAAGAATGTACCGGCTAGCAAAGTACGGATACGCTGACCATAAGCCGCCAAAGTCGGCGTCACCACCAATTTCATCGTCGTCGGGGTGAACTGCGCAGTTAAGACGACATTTCATGAAATAGAGGAAAGCACCCACCGTCGAAAAACGCAGCCTCGTAAAAGCCAGCACCCGTAGGGTCCTTGGTAACGCTGGAAGCATTGACGATGCGCAGCCCGCTCTTGTAATTGCTCTCGTAGACCAGACCATTCTGTGCATTCATGATCAGCAGTTGAGCAGCGAAGTGACAGTAGAGGCAGAAGACCAGACGCACAGCAACGTAGAGATTGTGATCCGACGCGACGACGGGAGACTTGTAATGCCCGGAAAGGACCGGATGCGAGAGGTCCTTTATGTCCCATATGTACGTGACGGTCTTCTGGTCACTCGCCCAGCCTGCGTGGGGCTTGGATCAGAGCATAAAAAGAAGTTATTCAACGAACCTTGTTTGTAACTTTCATCCAGCGCGTCGTTCATGAGGAGATACGATTGGTCCTTCTCGTCGATCACCCAGCCTTGATGTGCGTAGGTGACACCGTAGTACGAGGTGGATGATATAATGGACGGCCTGGAGGACTAAATAAGCCCCCGAAAGGTGAAACATTCGAAAGAAGTAAGCACTTCGATGGATCGGTGATATCGTAGATAGTGAAGGTGTCCTGGTGCACATTAAATATCATAAACATCTATTCAGGGAAGCACAAACCTCGTTAAATGAATCTACATCGAAAGGATTTAATATTTTACTTGAATTGAAAGGATGAGGACGACTCACAGCACACGTCGGAGCCATTATACGCCGTGTCAGGGCCGTAGTAGGTCAGACATTGAGCGCTGATGGCGGTCAATGCATCGCGGCAATAATGTAGGCGTAGCGGGATGCTGCGTACTCGTGAACGTAGTCGACCTCGCCGGTGCATCCGACCGTCTTAGGATTCGAAGGGTCGGCGACATCTATCAAGATCAGGCCTGAGATACTGTTATTGGATGCTGTCAATCACAGGACGAAAAACACGGCTGAGAACGTACTCTGAGCGCGGCTTTGCTCCAACAGCAATAATGAGATTTTTCTCGGCATGAGAGACGAGGTTGTGAGACGATCCTCGAGGAAGACCGTCGTAATACCAGGCCGTCAGGTCCGTGTCGATGTTGAATTCTTTGGGGCTCTTGAGCAAGGAAGGGTCGAGGAGCTAAATCACGAATTATTGACAACGGCCAAGTACCAATCAAGCTTTGAGTCTTACGGATTTTAAATCGAAAACTTGTATACCGTGTCCGAAAGCCTCGCTCCCGATGTACGCATGCTCCCCGATGACTTTTATGTCCCTCCAGATCGCCGTGCCACTCTGTGGCGGCAGCCGCCCCAGATACGCGATCTGGCCTGTTGGAAGCACCTCCACAAACGCCGTTCCATCGAATTGCCCGATGAGCCCAAACTCCCTGGTCACCCCGTCGCTTGTCCTGGTGGCAGACCACCCACAGATATCGTTCCCGAGCTGCATTCGAGGACTCCCAAGATCGCGGTGGGGAGTGAAGGAGTACAGGTCGAGGTTGCGGCACATATACGTGTTGTTGACATCCTTTCCGGCGTAGCCGTCGACGCACGGGTGTACTCCTTGATCGAGTGCATACCGACGGCTGGGTCAAATATGCCCGTCGCATGCTCGACGTCTGAGAGGATGGCGTCCACGGCGGCAGCCATTGCATCCATTGCAAGCCTGTGCACCTTACCGGACGTGTAGTCGTCTGGATGGGCGAAAGGATCGTGCACGAAGGGATGCTCATCCCCCCTTCGGATACCATCGCCCCCAGGATGAGCGGAAACGACCAGAGCGAATAGAGCGCCGGCCAGTAGCTTCATCGTTCTTGCGAGTAGGATTTTGGGAATCAGCCGTGGAGCTGCGTGGGGCCGTTATGGTAGTTATCTGCGCGCCTAAATCCAGTTCCCATGCCTTTCACCTTGCGCGACGTCCCGAATCATCCCACGGCGGACAACGTCATGTCACAGGACCGGGGATAATAGATGAGAAGGTCTGGTTTTTTTCGGGCCGAAATGTCAGGATGGGTTTGAAAGAAAATTGGGTGGTTTGTCAGGAAACAGGACATGCCTAATTTTTTTTTCGCCGAACATCAGGACATATGAACCAGGTCTAAAATCGGCCCAAAATGTCAGGATTTTCGGCCCAGGCCTCCAAAAATGGCCCAAATGTGTCAGGATTGCCCTAAAAATGCGTTGTTTTTGCCAATGTATGCGGCGGGATTGAAGGGTGCATCATCGGCAGAGAGGTCCAGAAATTCTCGCGCTATGCTTCATTTGCCGTATCCGGGGACGTGAAAGATGCGAGGTTCGAAAATCCTGCGGCAGGCTCTGAAAATATTAGGCGCATACAATGCAAGAAACACGTTACGGCAGACACAGGGAGGATAACCAGATAACTCAGGCCAAAATAAGGAAAAGATATTGGACAAGTATTTACAATAACTTTCGCATATCTCAGCCTTGGAATTATTCAAAGACACTGAAGGCAGTCAAAAGATATTCTTAGATTAGAATATCTTTGCAGTGTCTTTTGAATGCTTTCTCCGCCCTGGGGCCACAGATATGCAAAAGTTATTGTAAGTACTTTCTGCATATCTTTCCAGTATTCCAGCTCAGATTATTTGGTTATCCTTCCTGTGAGACGGCCCCCGGAATCGATCCTAATCGAGGAGCTAAAAAGCGCCGGCTCACATTATATTACATGAAAGATGGCACCCGAATCCTCTCCGCCAGACAACCGTGTCAGGATCCCTCACCAGGCTAGTCAGCCTAGCTCCAGCTCGCACATGCGGCGCAGAGGAGTTCGGAGTGGAAACGATTTGCCTCGCTTTCGAGTTTCCCCGCCGCGCCGCGCCGAGGACGGAGACCAAAGGGAAACGACGAACAGTGAGTGGAATGAACAGTCGACGAGGTAGTTAAATGTGCGCCCATGGCAAGAGATCCTGCGACAATCAGCCTCAAGACAGGCGAGACGCGGGACGCGAACGTGGAATAATGCAGTCCACGGTTGAAATGCTCGAAGCAGTAAGCAGCGCTTCGGCGGCTTGGCCGGCCTCTAATAGTACCCAGAAAACGATCACCAGGGGCTTGTTCCGGTCGAGTCAGGCCTGCTTCCATCGAGAAGATCCGAGTCAACGGACACAGAGATCCAGAGAGGTTACCGCAGACCTACCAAAGTTCGACTCAACCACGGCGCTTGAGCCCGGGGCTCATCATTCGCCAGGTACTATGCCGTTGGTGCTTGATCAATTATTGGGCCGCGTGCTTGGCACAACCAGTAGGGCGTGTCTTGAGGTGGACGAGTGCGAGCACGGAGCTGCAACGCTCGGACTCGTGAGGATGATTGCCAGAGAGAGATACGGTTAACAAAGAGCACAGCTCGGGCGGAGGAATGTGGCCGGCGCTGGGGCCAAATTAGGTATTGAAGAACTAGAGATCTATGAGATCGGTCTTTCGAACTAACTTGGCGCGCCCGACTTGAAGGACTAGTAGCAACGATATTTGAGTGGGTGACAGACGAGAGGGGTATTCCTGTACAGAAACTGAACACCACAGGATTTTACCGAGCGGACGACCGCGAGTGCTAGTTCGTCTCGCCGAGAATCTGCGATTATTCCTGAGACTGGGCGTCACGCATCCGTCGTTCCAGCCAGTCCTGATTCCTGAACATATTAGAGAGTAATCCAAGCAAGAGCGAGGTGCAAGACTCACATGGAAAAACGCTCGAGGCTTCAATGCGGGCCGCCGACTGAATCAGCGATGGAGGGAAGACAGAAATGGGCGAGGACAGTAGTCACTGTACAGTCGGTTGTATATGAAGCACCGCCAAAGAGGCGTGGACGTACGGCCGGCGAGAAAAACGGGCTCGGACTTGCGCCAATGCGATACGGGGATTTATTTCCGCAATTGAATCCTTGTCTGGCGAATCACAGCAAGGCTCACGGTGGTTACAAATCTTGAGATTTGAGAGGTATATCCACGCAGCCGGCTGCATAAGCCAGCAGTGGCAATTCCAAGGAAGAGAAGTATGGGAGATTAACCGCGAAGAGCAGCGGTACTCTTTGCGACGTAGCATGCGAAGAGAACGTTAACGTCCGAGGACCGACTTATAAAAATCGAAGAGTTATTATCCCGCTGCAGCAGACTCCAGGAATTCCCTGCCCAGTAGAACTGCCCCGAGAGCCACTATCCCAGTATAGATGTGGCGACCATAGACCGAGCACCAGGCAGCAGCGAGGCCAGAGCGAGGTTAGGAATTAGAAGCAAAAGGCGTCCCGAAAGAGATGTCTGATAAGCGCCCGCAGCATGCCAAGCGCTAATCCCGCCTTTCCTCTCGCCACCATCTCGCCAATTCATGCCACCCTCGCCCAATCCGACCCCCACGCCGCGCCCTCCAGCGCGCACGACCTCAAGCACTATCTGCGCCGCGCAGACACCCACCGGCGCACGGGGCAGGTAGCGTCTGACGCTGGCGGCGGAGCCACTGCGTCGAATCGCGGGGGGGACGACGGATGCGGGGATGGATCTCGAGCGCGCGTTTGTTGAGTATGCGCAGGCTGCGCGACGTTGATTGTAGAGAAAATTCCGGAGGATGCGGGGTTTGCGAGTGGGCTCACGGACCTTAGTGATGGCAAGGTTCGGTTCAGAAATCGGTTCGAACCTGAACCGAACTGAACCGAACCTCAGGTTCAGGTTCAAGGTTCAGGCTATCGCGATTTTTCCTGAACGCGTTCGAACCTGAACCGGAATTGAACCGCAAAGGCTCTGTTTCAACCCAGTTGAGTCTTATTTTCTGGAGTTTCACACATAATTTCATTGATTATACTCTCTAGCAGGCCTAATTCTCCCTCCCGAATAACTTTAAAGGTACTTCACCATGGCTTTACCCTCGCAAGTCCCAGCCGGTGTGTGTCACATGATCTGTTGAGGACGGAGTGGTTCAGATTGCTCCTCTGTAGGCACCGTGTGTGTCTAGAATTGTCCTGGGATGTAATTTCCAATATAACGGACCATTGATAACACATTTTGTAGCTCCAGATAGGTCATTTGAGGCCTGAGAAAAAAATTCAGGTTCGCCAGGTTCGAACGCGTTCGAACGCTGAACCGAACCTGAACGCAAGTTCAGGTTCAAGGTTCGGCAAAAGGAGCCCGAACCTGAACCGAACCGAACTTTGCCAACACTACTCACGGTGGAGCAGAGGGCGCATTTGAAGGCGGTGAGCGGGCCTTCCTTCTTTTTTCTTTCTCTTCCGCGGCGGCGCTGTGGGGATCTCGCGCTGGATTGTCATCCGGGACTAGGATAGTCTCTCAATCTTTCGCTACGCTGTCCCTCCATCTCAGGCTCGATCCTCGCCTTCTACCCTCCGAATCTCCTGTTACCATCTTTACTGATCCTCCTCCAGAACAGCGAAGACATCCTGCAGCACCTCGGCCGCCTCAAAAGTCATCCTACACAAGGAGGATAACCAGATAACTAGTGGCCAAACATCGAGAAAATATGGAGAAAGTATTTACAATAACTTTTGCATGTTCCTGCCCAGAAAATGTGGAAGCATATTCATAATGGTTTGTCCATAATGTGGGACAGAATATGTGGCACACATTCAAAGTATCTTTTGGTTTTGTTGTGGATGCCTTTACAATAGGTTTATCCAAATATTACAGATGTCCAAGGGGGAAATATGCTGAAGACTTTTGAAATAACTTTTCAATAACCATCTGCAGCATACCCAAAATTGAATTGAAATGGATACCTAATTGTTCTCTGATATCTTCCAGGGTCTCTTTCCTGTGTTTTCAGAGTATATGGCCACAGAATATCTTGAATATGCACAGAAGAGAAGAAAGATAAATTTCAAATCTCTTCTGCATGTTCACTCACAGAAAATGTGAAACTCATTCAAAGCATTTTTCAGGGGTGTTCTAGATGTCTTTTAGAGTTTGTGATGAATTTCTGGAGCATACTTGGGGCCGCAATAATGGAAAGACATGGAAGACTACTTTAAATTTTCTTTCTTGTGACTGACCGGAGAACACTCAAAAGGTTTGCAGAAAAGCTATTGTATAGCTTCTATCTACGTTTTGCATCCATGTTCAAGATCCTTCCAGAGTATCCAGTGTGATTGAGGCAGGAACATGTAAGAAATATTCAAAATGTTTCCAAAATCAATGGACACAAGATACCAGAGAGATACTGCGACATTGTCACACCATATGTTCTCAGTACCTTCCAAAAAATAAGCAACCAGACACATTGACTGAATTAGGGAACAGATATTTAAAATGCTTAAATGAGAATGATGGAACAGATATTTTAGGGGTTTACATGCAATGTGCTCCAGACAGATATTTAAAGGTCACCTCTGCTAGATATGGAGAACTTATGTAGACAGTGCTGAGCAGCATATGAAATTCTCAATGGCCATCCATGGCTATGGCCAATTCTTGACCCTAGCTGTTTATCATGCATACAAAGTGGCCAGTCAACCATGTTCAGGAGTCAAGTTTCCTGCCAATACAACTTGCTGGTCCCAGCTCACTGGTTCCATCTCCTGGCTCAAACTTTGCCACACTACCAGGTGGGTCCGGGCTCACCATAGATCCCCGTGCAATGTGTTTGTGGCGATACCAGTCAGTAACTCGCTGTTACGATCCTCCCTGTTTCCCAAATGAACTGTTTTACATTCAGTGGCTCTCTCTGTACCGCGTGGAAGTGATGCAATGGATGATCCCAAAGATGTCCTGCCAGGCTGCACTGGCAAGTATCCTTGGCCCTGTTGTGCATTGCTGATTTTCTGAGTTCCTTCATGGGACTTTGCCAGTCTGTTTCTCCCTGCGATTTCGGGTGCTAACCTCTCCCAGGAGTCTATATATCTTCCGACCATGGCACTCTGTACCGCACGGACACGGCATATTATATGAATGCATATTGAGCTGCCCTGCACCGTTTTGCCATTGGCCTAGCCAGTATACTTGGCACTATTACAATTTCTCGATTCTCTGATTTCCTTCATGGGACTCTCCCAGTCCATTTTCCCCACGAGATTTTGGTTATTAGCCTAGTTTATAATTCTCCTTGCGACATTTTGGCAGCGCAAGATCGGTCAGTCATTCACCGCTATTGTCTGTCATTAGCGAAACTGACTATCTGTACATTCAGTTGCACTTCCCTGGTAAATATTGACCCCTGCCCACTGTACCACACGGATGCAGTGTACTGGATGTATACAGAGGTGTACAATACCTTCGTGCCGCTTCCCAGGCAAGCATAGCTCACTTTGTTACAAACTTTCAATTTCTGATGCTTTGAATAGGTCATTTAGTTCTCAACTTCAGTCCAATCCCCACATATCTGATGGAGGAGTTGGAGTTGAATACACAGGCATCTATCCGTATGTAGAAATGCGAATACAAATAGAGGTCGAACATAGCATAGAGCAAGTACAAGTTAGTTGAGGTAACAACAAGTCTGAGTCCTGGATCCATCCGTCCATTCACATCAACGAGCGGACCTGTGCTGGCATGGCTACGGTAGCGTGGGCACGGGCTGCCCCTTGCTCGCCTATTGATAGCCTTAAGGGCAATAAAACTGGGGTCTGTCCAGCTCAGACCCTCCATTTCATGAGCTGGGCTCAAGAATTGCGTGCAAAATTCCTGGCACACAAGGACCTGGTGGAAATTTGACAGAATTGCTGCCTGGGTCAAAAGATCAATGTTCCTGCTTGCGAGTTCGAGAATTGGTTGAAAAATCACCGCAGCGTCGAGAATTGCTGCCTGGGTTGAAAGATCAATGTTCCTGCTTGCGAGGTGGAGAATTGGCTGAAAACTCACCCCAGCGTCGAGAACTGCTGCCTGGGTCGAAAAATCAATGTTCCTGCTTGTGAGGTCGAGAATTGGTTGAAAACTCACCCCTACGTTGAGAATTGCTGCCTGGGTTGAAAGATCAATGTTCCTGCTTGCGAGGCTGAGAACTGGCTGAAAACTCACCCCTGCGTCAGGAATTGGCCAAAAACTGACTTGGGGGTAATGGCCGCAGCCCGGCCCGGCAAACTCGCACTTATGGACTTTCTCTTTTTTTTTTCATAATGGAGTTAGAAAAATAGGGCCAGTAGCTTCCTTGAAGCTTGACAGTTTGTGTCTTTCAGTGATTATATTGTGCTACCTCGAGCTCGATGTGTGCTGTTTAGTGCCGTACAGCACGAGAATACAATACATACTACAGACACTAATTATGTAACAGCCTCATCGATGTATGGTTGCTCGTCATGATGGACACATTGAGTAAACCAATCCTATTCATTGACAGAAGTACTCATAGCATCAAGTACTGTGCGGCTTTCTGGGAATGGCTACAGCAGCCCCTCTGAAAATCAAAGATTTGATTTAGCACGGAATCTTGTCGATATGAGTGCCGATGTTTTTTGGACTTACCCCAGAAATGCTTCAATGCTGGCCGCCGGCACGAGCCAAAGCCGATCAGCTGAGCTACCTTTCGTTGGCCGCGTCGATAACTGGCAGCGGCGTCTGACCATCGGCATCTCACGGCAGGTGAGTTTTAATCTCCGCTTGAATGACTTCTTCTTTCTCGCACCGATATATATGCCACCCCTCACCATGGATTTCAAGCCGGTGGCCAGGGGCGCTAGTTTTAATCCCGACTGACATGTGGTTGGTTTGTCGCGGAGATGTTGGTGTTCTGAAATACTGTATTATTTCGATCAATTCGACAGGGTGTGTGACCCGTGACCCAAAACACCAGTTCGACAATTCGACAACCACCGAATTTTGGCGTGAAACCCTTCAAAATTTCGACATCCGAGACACAAAATTCAGGTTTTAGCATGGTTAAGAGAAATTTGGGTTGGTCGTGACGAAAGTTGCATTCGACACGGACAGACCCCTCCGTGACCCGTGACCCCGACCATATTTCGACGGGTTCCGTGACCCGTGACTGCCGAATTGATCGTAATAGTACAGTACACAACATACTGTATTAAGATTGAAAGTTTCGCTATGCATGAGCAGAGACCTGCCAAATATGTTGAGTGGGAGCTTGAAGTTAACCATGAAGCCCGCCGCTCCTCTGCGAAAGTACCAGATGAAGTGAGTAATTAGTAATCGATTTAAAGCACTCTGTCCTCCTCATTGACAACTGTGATTGACTTCCATCTCACATCGATCCTGGATCCCAGCGCCTCGGAACACTTCCTCCCATGTCGCTCGTTGCATCGACTCAACCACTTTGATCCGAGGTCTGCGTCTCTTTTGCCCTGGTCTCCTATTTCCGTCCTGCAACTCCAAGAGCAATGCGCCTCACAGTCGGGATTGTGGTTGCTGTGCCCGCTCTGTCTCTCTGCATCGCCTGCCACTTGCAAAAGGTCGCGTTGCTGCACTGATCCTATTTCCGGGGTGAAACTGGCACCACGCAGCCCTGAGTCGTACCCACCTTCGTGACTTCGTAACTTCGCTTAAGGTTGCGAAGTTTCGTCACTTTGATGGAAAGTTGTGAAACCTCGTCACATTGGCGAGTTTCCAGGAAAGTTCGTGAGATGTACAACCCACACAAATCAAACACATCAATCCGGCCATCACTCTCCGCCACTCAAGTCTCTGCCAATTTTTTTCATATAGATACCTTGCTAACCCTAACCGCTAACCTCTAACCTCTAACCTAACCAACTAACCCAAACCACTAACCTCTAACCCAAACCACTAACCACCTAACGTCAACCTAACCGGCCCATCTGGCAAGCTGTTGATACGCATCACTCCGTGATGTGCCGAGGAGTCGCCGCTTGACAAGTCCGGAATACTAACTCACGAACTTTCACAGAAACCTATCAAAATCACGAGCTTTCACGGATTCCCATCAAAGTTACAAAGTTTCCAAAACTAAGCGAAGTTACGAAGCCACGAAAATGGCGCGGACTCCGCAGCCCTTGCCTCGTAGACATCGAAAACCTCAGGCCATTAAGGCAATGCACTCAGATGTATGGGGTTCTGCTCTTACATCCTCGTGCGCAAATGATGGCCTCTCGGTGCGCCTGAATCGAATTGGGTGAATTACAGTTACTGCCGGGCAGGAGATGATTGCTAGCCCAGCTCGACTTTGTAATAGTATGCAGGTATCCAGACAATCGAGTCGTAAATTAGACACAAAGAGCTTGGACGAGGACCGAGGTCTCCATGTCATCGAAGGAGAGGCTGTGCGCTACAGCCCTCCAGATTCCGGGTATGGACCATACTCGTATCGGTTTATTAATCCCAGGGAAATCCCAAAGGCACAGTACCTACGCACCTATGTAATCTATCCTTGGGTTTAAATCGCGGCGGTTCGGGCTCTTGCCGTCTGCATGCGAGACAAAGGTCAATCTATATAGGTAGGGGTGGTAGGGGAGTTGCTTTTCAGGAGTCTTGAGGTGTATGAGGTCATCCTGGGCGGTCTCTTCGGAATGTGGAACGGCCTATGGACATGACGATCCGAGGTATAAGTTGAGCGCTTTGCCGTCCGTCCCTCTTGTGTAGATGGACGGTATCGTTAGCGTGAAGGTGTGATCCCGAGGTTATCTTGACCGCGACGCAAGGGGAGTGGGGTCTAGAACCATGGTGGCGAAAGTGCGCAAGTCTCCTGGATGTACGTGGTGGAAATTGATTTACGGAGCTTTCCGCGGGAGATCCACTGGGATGCTCGGGTTGAGCGCGGGCTTGTACTGATTGAGTTTGCGGCTGAACCAGATGCGTTCCATCCGCCTCACAGACTTTCAGTGTGCCGAGCCCAGGTTGGGGCCATCCAGCATAACATATGCAGAGCATTCAGAAGGGGAGACTTAAATACATATCATGCTATGTTGCGCAAGCCAGGGAGTTAGATAATAGATAGACTGGAGGCATAGCGGAGCAGGGGAGACGTGCAAGAATGCAAACACAGCAATTTCTGACCGAGGGAGATGACGATGCTGAATTAGGCGGAAACTTGTCATCCAAGACAATAGGATATTACCAGGATACCATACTACGAATTTCGGACCATCCGCTAAATACTACACAGTCCTAATCACGGAGAATCCACGAGAGCGTGCGCCGGAAATGAGATCACTCAGACTCCACTCGGAGAATTAAAAGACAATCAGTTCCATGCCGTACAACAATAGTGGGTGCCTCAGCCATCTGCTACTATCCATCATCGTTCAAGCAATGAGGGGAGACCTGTTAACAGAGGTCCGCTGAGAGGATCAAGATGATGAGAGTCGGAACGAAGGGCGGCTGTGATGAGAGCCGCGGTGGGGCGTGGGATGATGCGGAGCGGCCCGGCTTCTCGGCACCCGTCTTTCTGTCCACCTCAAGGGCGCCCACTACCGAACACGCAATCACAGTGGCCACAATATCTACAGCATTTGGAATACTGGCTACACTGGTGTCGCTTCAATTCCCCTGGATCGGATTCGTGTCGTGGGAACCCGATTCGCGAAGTGCACCGTCCTCGTGTTCCTGAGGTGCATCTCGTCCTATTCACTGTGCCAATGCCTGCTATGAGCCTCTTATGAGTGGCACGCAGGGACTTTCCTCTTTATATTCTGGACCTAGCCTTCATCTCCCTTGGTGGCGCGACAATGTCCTCACCGTGGCGCCGGCTTGGTGTGATACGGTGTCTCTATCTTTATAGTTCTCTTTGTGCTGTTCCTGACTTGCTAATTCGTCTCCCAGGTAACCGACTGACAGTCTGGATCGCTGTAGCCATCCTCGCGGCGTCGCTGTGCATCAACGGCCGCCTGTACAAGATTCCCTTGCGCCAAACTGTCTGAATATCCAAAGCGCCGAAGCGCCGCACATTTCTGGGCGAGCTCGTCATCGGCCTCAGCATCCCCTTCGCGCAAATACCACTCCGCGTGTCCGCTTCTATTAATGCTCGTAGCATACTTACACTTACATCGGGCAAGGCCACCACTACGATATCGAGAACGTCCCCACCTACCCCCCTCATTTACGGCGGGCCCAACATAATTGGTCTCATCTCCGCCACCTACTGCAGTCCGTCGCCCCTTCTTTCTAATTTCCACCAATATAGCCTTGTAATCTACATCCTTCGCGTTTATGCGCCGCCCCGTCCGCCCACCCAATTCTCGCCTCCACCACCCCGCGCTACTTCCCTTGAGCCCTTATTCACTATCCTGCCCTCGTCCTCCGGACCCTCCCGCTCCGCGCTCCTGGCAAGACATGCACCCGGAATTAAATCGGATGGAGCAGGTCGCGACGGTGCCATGGCACGGCGATGCACACACACTCGCAGCCTGCGGGCGGCGCGCCTACGTTCAAAATTCAGCCAGGCGTGTCCGCCCGTCAAGTGCTGTCCCTACTTGCTCTCGCCGTCGGCGCTCGCGGACACCTCAACCGATTGCGACAGCAAGGAAAGGGAGACTATCCTCCCCAAGCGGTCCTCGGGCGCCGCGCCGCCAGATTACCGCACGACATTGAGCCTGTATACTTCCCGTCACGGCCGTTCCGCCTCTCAACGTGCTCTAGTGTTGCCGCCAGCTAAGTCGATCAATTTCATAGAATTGAGATATCACTTCGAATCAAATAGAGATAATTCTAGGGATATTTGTGTAGAAAGAATACCTTAAAATCTGCAAGGTCTCCCAGTGGCACAAGACAATCCACGCAGCTATTGTACAGATATTTGACCGGCTTCTAAACGGCTCGAATTTTGGCCGTTTAGAAGCCGGTTAAGTATCAGGGCACCGCTACCACCAATTCCTTGGACCCAAAGGTACGCCCTACGGCTTGTTAAGGGATGCATCTCCCAAAATATTCCCAGAATTACCGCAATTTTATTGCGAGCTAGATATCATTTTTTTGAAATTGATCAGCTTAGCCATCGGCAACACTAACGTCGTAGTCCACCCTCCCAGTCCCGCGGCGCCTTGATGGCGCAGCTCTGTCTGTTATTTTATCTTTGTTTTCTTATGTGTGATGTTTTAGCCTCATGCTCCTTCCTCTGATCCCCCTTCCTGCAATACACCATGCTCTCGTAAACTATGCCACTCGATTGATTGTTTGTGTTGCATGAATGGAAACTTAATCGATCTAATTCCCAGCACGTCCCGCATTTGACCAATCAATCAAGACACGTAAAAGGATGCAGGGGAGCCAAAATGAAGATCCTGATTTCTTAAACAACGGAGAATGTGTATCACCAGACTCGAACCTGCGCGATGAGCCACAACTCATTACATAACTCAAGCACAGCCACTATCATCTCACAAGAAATGAAAGGAAATTAGTGGCTGTCCTTTAAATTCTGTTCAACACAGCCACTAGGAAGACTAGCACTGCCACTAAATCTGTTACACGAATAGATCTGGGACACTTTTCGACTAGGTCTCTAAAAGCTCATTTTGATTGATTGATTATAAACAATTACATAAGTACTCGTAACCCCAGCATCGAGAATTGCTGCCTAGGTCGAAAGATCAATGTTCCTGCTTGCGAGGTCGAGAATTGGTTGAAAACTCACCCCTACGTCGAGAATTGTTGCCTGGGTCAAAAAATCAATGTTGTTCTCCATATCTAGCAGAGGTGACCTTTAAATATCTGTCTGGAGCACATTGCATGTAAACCCCTAAAATATCTGTTCCATCATTCTCATTTAAGCATTTTAAATATCTGTTCCCTAATTCAGTCAATGTGTCTGGTTGCTTATTTTTTGGAAGGTACTGAGAACATATGGTGTGACAATGTCGCAGTATCTCTCTGGTATCTTGTGTCCATTGATTTTGGAAACATTTTGAATATTTCTTACATGTTCCTGCCTCAATCACACTGGATACTCTGGAAGGATCTTGAACATGGATGCAAAACGTAGATAGAAGCTATACAATAGCTTTTCTGCAAACCTTTTGAGTGTTCTCCGGTCAGTCACAAGAAAGAAAATTTAAAGTAGTCTTCCATGTCTTTCCATTATTGCGGCCCCAAGTATGCTCCAGAAATTCATCACAAACTCTAAAAGACATCTAGAACACCCCTGAAAAATGCTTTGAATGAGTTTCACATTTTCTGTGAGTGAACATGCAGAAGAGATTTGAAATTTATCTTTCTTCTCTTCTGTGCATATTCAAGATATTCTGTGGCCATATACTCTGAAAACACAGGAAAGAGACCCTGGAAGATATCAGAGAACAATTAGGTATCCATTTCAATTCAATTTTGGGTATGCTGCAGATGGTTATTGAAAAGTTATTTCAAAAGTCTTCAGCATATTTCCCCCTTGGACATCTGTAATATTTGGATAAACCTATTGTAAAGGCATCCACAACAAAACCAAAAGATACTTTGAATGTGTGCCACATATTCTGTCCCACATTATGGACAAACCATTATGAATATGCTTCCACATTTTCTGGGCAGGAACATGCAAAAGTTATTGTAAATACTTTCTCCATATTTTCTCGATGTTTGGCCACTAGTTATCTGGTTATCCTCCTTGTGCTAGTCGATCGGTACCAACGCTACGCTCGCAGTCCAGCCGCCTCACCCGACGCCGTACCTGTCTTCAAGCTCCCTCGGTGGGGTCCTCCCCCGCCGCTATGTCCATTGCGATGCTGGCGAGTCCTTTCGACAGGGAGACGAATACCGCGCCACCGCAGCGCCAACTTTCCCAGCATATGCAACGCGCGGCCGCAGACGAGGCGGCGCAGTGGCGTGCGCAGCGCGTGGATGCTGCTGCGGTGCGCGATGCTGCTGCGCCCGTGTCCAGATCATCCGCGTCGTCGTCGTCGTCCGCTTCCACGTCTACGTCCACCGACACCGCATACGCCTCCCCAGCATCTTACTCGTCTGCGCCTCCCTCCCGCACTAGCCTCTCCATGCCACCCCCGTTTCCCTCGCACCCACTGGCGTCCACCCAAGCGCGCCACAGCGCGCCACCCTCCCTCCTACTTTCGCGCGCAGCGCCGCCCCCTACTCCACGCCCGGCGGCACGGGCGAAGCGTTCCCCTCGAGCGCCAGCGTCTCGTTCGCCGGCGCATACCCGAATCCGCACGGCGCGTCGGGGAGCCAGCGCCCGCCTCGAGCGCCACTTACCCTGTGTCTCGGACGTTCAGCTATGGAGGACCAGCACCGGGGCCGATGCCGCTGAGTGCGGTGCGGGAGGGGGATACGAGTATGATACGGAGAGTACGAATTCGGAGAGTGTGGGCGCGGGTGCGGGGTGGAGAGGTAGGTGCGTTTTTCTTCCTCTGAGTGTTTGGGCAGGCGCTGATTGATTCTTCATCTCTCTCTTTCTTCCCCTCCCTCTTTCACGGGGCACGGTGAGAGTGACGCTTTGACGCCACCACTGACGCCAATTGACGCCACCCTAAAATGGATTGCCGCCAAATTGGCGTCACTCCGTGTCACACTGCCGCCAACATTGACGCCAACCGTACATTATTTGCCGCCAACTCGCTCGTGTTTGAGATTAATGGTCCAAGTGTGAGGGATGCATTCATTTCATTGGTTGGTATTCAATATATCAGCTCATTTCGCAGTTTTGGTCATATATTCACGGATTGATTCTCATGGGCAACATACCAAATGTACCCTAACGGAGTCATTAATGCTCGTACTACTGACTTGTGGTAGTTAACCAGTAGGGAGTATATCTGGATCAATTACTGAGTCTTCAAAACTCCCGCTAAAATCCTACTGAATCTGATTGCCCCCAGCTTGTTGAATGGGACAACCAACAAGTTGTACTGGTCTGGATTATTGTGCCTCCTCAGTTCATTGTCCATAGACGCTCCACAGTCATTCTCTGGTGAAAGAGAGAATGGGATGCCCCTTCCCCGACTTCTGTGAGCTAGGCCCAACGAAATTTTGGGTTCCCGGTTGAACCAGGCACTTGTTCAAACAACAAGATATTTCATGAACCTTAATTTTGGGACCCAAGTCGTATTTCACTGGTGCATAACATAAGTATGTGATTTTTTCTTGAGCTGCTCCAAGTTGAAGAATAATTAGCTGCAAACTTAGCAACTGGCCGCCTTGAGGTTTGCCGCCAACTGTCACACTGACGCCAACTTGTCACGCTGACGCCAGGGGAAAAGTGACGCCAAGGAAATTTTATTGACGCCCACCTGAAGCCAAATGACGCCAAGCGACGCCAAAAAAAATGGGTTTGACGCCGACTTGCCGCCAACTGACGCCAACAAAACGGGTACTTTGACGCCAACTGCCGCCAACACGACTGGAAAATATTCGAAGTAGATGAGTAGACAGATGATTCACTGACCCCCACTGAGTGCTACGGGACCTAGATGCACATATAGTACCCACACTACTCTGGTTTGGCTTCTTACCGCGGGATAAGTGCCCATCAAATTGGGTTTGACGCCAACTGACGCCAGATGGCGGCAGTGGCGTCAGTTGGCGTCAGTTGGCGGCATAATATCTTTGCCCTCTTTCACGTTGCTTTCACGTTCCAATCTCTTCTTATCCGTCGCCGCACTGCCCCCGCTTATCTTCGCCGCCACGTCATCATCTTCCTTCCTCCATTTCTCATCCGCGTCCCTATCTTCTTCGTCTACCTACGCCCTGCGCGCATCCACCTTCCTCCCCCTCCCTCCTCCTTCCTCCTCGCCTCGTCTAGCTCTTCCTATCCCTCCGCTTCCCCACACCCCTCCTTCCCAGCCCAAGCCCGACCCAAATGCCGACTCACGACCTCACCGCCCCCAGCACCACCGGTGCGTTCTCGTCCCTCCCCCCCTCCTCATACTAACACACCCCCAGCACGCCCCATCGACGGCCTCCCGGGCACCCTCGCGCCCAGCACGATCGCGTACCCTGCGCTCGCGCGGCACATGTCGTCGCACCAGCGCACGCAGGGGTACGTGCCGTCGACGCTCACGCCTGCGTTCGCCCCGGACGGCGCGGGCGCGGGGTTCGCTGGCGTCGGCACTGGCGCGCGCACGGCGCTCGACGCTGCAAGGGCTGCGGCTGTATCTGCGGGGACGGAGACCGCGGCCTACTCGACGTCCTTCGAGCTCCCACCACCCCCTGCATCCGCCCACCGCGACCCGCAGCTCGCCGCGACATGCGCCACCGCGGCACGCACGGACGCGGAGCGCAATGCCCCATGCGCGCGGCTGCGGACGGTGGTGCTCCCGCACGCGACGCTACCGCGGTTCCTCGCGATCGCGAGCGCGAACAGCGCGCGGAATCTGGAGACGTGTGGGCTGCTTTTGGGGCGGGAGGTGGTTAAGGGAGGTAAGTGCTTTGTTTCTCTGCGTTTGCTCCTCCTTTCCCCTTCCTCCTTCCTCTCTCCCCCGTTCTTCTTCCTTCTCCCTCCCTCCCCTCCCCCTTCCCGCCCTCCCTGCTCTCCCCACCCTCCCCTATACCCCCTCCTCCGCATCCAACTCACCCGCCCCCGCAGGCGACACCAGTAGCAGCAAATCGCGCTACGTCGTCGAGACGCTGCTCGTGCCGAAGCAGCACGCCACGAGCGACACTGTGCACGATGGACGAGGAGGAGGGGGTGTTGGGATTTACGGAGGCGCGGGGGTTGATTACGCTTGGATGGGTGAGTCTTTTTTCAGCAGTTGCGTGTTTGCGGCGGGGGTGGGTGTGGCAGGTGATGCGATTCGTTTCGCGCTGAGCGTCGATGGGACGTGGCACGGCGCCGGTGCCGTGTAGCATCTGACTGTCCGCGGACGGCGACGGATGGCGCTATTTCACCTGCGACGCCATTGCACGTCTCTCCGACGTCGTGCGCCGGCTATCTTCCTCGCCGTCTTCGCAGACCGTTCTTTTTTGCCGCCGTGTGTATCTGCTGGACCGACGCTAATCCCATGCGCCTCCAGATCCACACGCACCCCTCGCAGTCGTGTTTCATGTCCTCGGTGGACCTGCACACGCACGCCTCGTTCCAGAGAATGCTGCCCGAGTCGTTCGCGGTCGTGTGCGCGCCCAAATCGGATCCGAAGTGAGCACTTGGTTTTTATTTTCTGCCTTTGCCCCATCTTTCCCCTCCGTCCCTCTCACCCAATCGCATCGCCTTTACCTCTCCCCGCATCCCGTACCAACCCACCCGGCTGATGTCGCTTCCCACAGCTTCGGAATCTTTCGTCTGACAGACCCGCCGGGGCTGCAGACCGTCCTCAAGTGCACGGCGAAGCAAGCATTCCATCCGCACCCCGATATTCCGATCTATACCGTGCGTTTGTGTCTCTCCTCATCCCTCCATCCTTGTCCTTCTGTCATTGGATCTCCGTCACACCTTCGTCCCTACCGTCCGCGCTATTATTCACCGGGCTGACTTATTTCCTTGGTTCCCAGGACACCGACCGTGGGCATGTCCGAATGCGCGATGCTGCGCTGGAGATTGTAGACCTGCGCTGATCTGAGGAGCGCCCAGTGGCTGCATGTATTTCGTATCAATCCATCTGTTGTATTACATCCGCATATTGAAGTGTTTCGGGTAATTATCTTGCATTGCTTCGAGTTTCGCGTTGGAGTCTCAGTGCTAACGAGCGGCGGCAAGGTCGATATCAGTTTGATTCTTGTAGCATCACCGAAACTTCGATGTTGATTCCCAAGGGACACGCCCGTCTGTCATTTCTGGGGTCATATCCTTAGCGCAGCGATCGGCGGCGTATTATCAAGAAGGACCGGAGGATTAAACATTCATTAACGGGCTGCATAGGATTACTCCGCTTGCCCCACTTCGATCTTCCCAAAATATAATCAGGAACGCAAGGTACTTACTCGAGGCCCTTGTATTCGGCGCAGCCGATGCGTTTCCAAACTGCGAATCCCACGCGAAAAGTGTAGGCCGAGCGTTCATTTGTGGATTAATTTGCTTCGGCCATTATTTCAATGCGGCGCTGCGCCCCGGATCATTCTTTCCCCGAAGGTGTCGAGACTCGATTCCGTGCCACTGTGCGGGGCAAAGACCAATGATCGAATCCGAGAGTATTCCGGGGGCCAAAACTACCTTCGTTGCACTCATGTGCTAACCACCTAAAAAAGTCTCCCTCCCTATGCCACTAACTGGGTTAGCCACCGTTCACATCGCGCCACCCGAGATCCCTGGAAACTTCAGTTCCGTTCCCGCTTTTGCGAGCTTTTTCCTGCTCGCAATTTTAACCACCGATGTGCCGCCTAGCATAGCCCACGACATACACACTATCTCAGAAGACACGGCCACAAACTCACTGTGTAAAAAAACCGACTTATTCTCTCTGTTGAGCGCCCGCTGTATGTTTTGCAGAAGTTACGCCAGCGCCGCGCCGCTGCAGCCCGCCTCCCCAGCCGCCATCCATATATGCTCCCTAACTCCCCACCATTGGGCGCTAACTCAATTAAGTTGCCCAATACACTTTCCCGCTGCTCACTCCCCTGATTTAGCCCCGCCGGATAACCACCCTAACTCGCAAACGATGCCCGCTAACTTCCCTCCTTATCGCAATCCCATACCAGCTACCCTCCTCCAGTCGCAAATCCCCCTCCCGCCCTTCCCCACCCTCGTTTCTATAAACACGATTCAGTACTCGCACTGACATTACGGCATACATAGGATGCTTTCAATATACTCACGCAATTGAAACCAATACAGGTATGAGCCAGTTACTGCAGCCGGCAATCCATTCAAGAGCAGAGAGCACGCAGTACTAAAATCAGAAGTTCTGAGCAGCCCATAACGCGGCGGCTT
Organism: Mycena rosella; assembly: GCA_029378255.1. Classification (NCBI taxonomy): domain Eukaryota; kingdom Fungi; phylum Basidiomycota; class Agaricomycetes; order Agaricales; family Mycenaceae; genus Mycena; species Mycena rosella. The sequence continues at coordinate 40,054 of JARKIE010000298.1, read as the reverse complement.
CCTCCACGATGTTGTCACTGCCATCCATCCACTGCACCTCATCCTTTTCCTGCTCGTCCAAAAAAAGCTTCTCCGAGACATATCAAACCGATCGCCCGCCCATTGGCCGCGGTGAATGTCACCCGCGCCGCTCATCGACACCGAGGGATCGGACGACCAGCAGATCCGCATGAGGGCGAGATGTCCGAGCTTCACCTCGTCGAATCTGGCAACAGTAGTTTCTTTTGGAACTCAAACAGCGAGCGCTCCAACACCACGATGTGGCGCGAAAGATTGCGCAGCACGCACAAGCTTTCAGTGTGAACACATTCCATGCGTCTCTGTCGCACAGTTTTCCTACCAGGCGAAGTCGGTCTTGGTGATAGTGTCCCCTGAACCGCCAAGCACCCGAACGAGTTGTGGAAGCCATCACGGAGGATCTCGGAGGGAAGTCGAGTATCCACAGAGTGGCAGTTGAGGGAGTACAACCCCGTGCCTCCGTCGTTTGGGTCAAATGCATCTGACTCTGGGTCTGCAAGCTCCGCAGTTTCTTCCTCGTTGAGGAGGCCAGGTGGCAAATCGTCGCCCTCCTGGTAGTCGCCGACACATATTACGCGGTCCCCAGCCCATGAAAGGCCATCGGCAAACTCTTGGACTTCCTCCTGCAGACGCATCCGGCCGATATTCCACAAAGTTTGGCATGTGAGACCGAGGAAAAGGCGTCCGTCGTGTTGACAATGACATCGAATATATCTCAATGACTTCGTTAGGAAGATGTAGGATGCCAGTCGCTGTGCCACTGGTAAATCGAAGGTCAGACGAGACGGGGTGGAATGAAATGTCAAATAGTGTACATGAGCGAGTTGACGCGGATAGGAAGGGCGTTCTTTAACGATGAGGTAGGCAAGAATACCGTCCGCCGGATCGGGTGGTACAGCGTATCATGGAAGGTCTTGGGTGCGTCCTCGAACAGGTAGTACCCCAATTTCGTGTCCCAGCTCGGAATTTTCTCGCGCTTGTCTATGTTCACAGTCCTCCAGTATTGACCCATGCAGGGGAGAAAGAGGAGGTATGAACGAGACGATGAAGGCGGTGGCAGAGGATCAAGCCTTATTTGTGACGGTTTGCGCATGACTTTTGGCACGTGGCTATGCCGAACATTCGGCAGACTCTTGGACATCGGCGGATCAACGTCGGATGACAATGAGACTCACACCGATAATTATCATATTTAGGGCCCACCCAGGTGCAATTTGAATACCCAAGTGTTGAATTGCACATAGGTGGACCTGAGATTTAATTTACTTCTAGTACTTTTGGTCCCACTGATTTTGTAACCTAAAATAATAGAATAAAATTATGATTCGGCTACCATGAAACCCATTCGAAAGCCTACAATTTAGATTACACAAAAGTCCAACTGAGATTAAAAACTGAAATCACACTGATGATTATCATATTTTGGGTGACCTGAAACTTTATTCGAAACTAATCCGAGAAATTTCCCATTGGTTCGGCATTTCCCGGACCAATGGGAAAATTTGCGGATTCATTTCGAATAAAGTTCCAGCTCACCCAAAATATGATAATTGTTGGTGTGATTTTGGTTTTCAATTTCAGTTGGACTTTCGTGTAATCTAAATTGTAGGCTTTCGAATGGGTTTCAGGGCAGCCAAATCATAATTTTATTCTACTACTTTAGGTTACAAAATCAGTGGGACCAAAAGTACTAGAAATAAATTAAATTTCAGGTCCACCTATGTGCAATTCGACACTTGTGTGTTTGAATTGCACACAAGTGTCGAATTGCACCTGGGTGGGTCCTAAATATGATAATAGTTGGTGTGACTCAGAAAAAATTCATGTCTGAGGACACGAGAGCTATGTCCCTGATCCACAAAGCCGACTTCATTTCAATCTGCGAACGGTACATGCTGTGGAACAACGGAAATATAGGACGAGGAGAAAGAATGATGTCTGAAATGGCACAGAACAACGATGGCTTCCAACAAAGCACCCAATGAGTTTGAAAGAAGGATCGGCAGACAAAGTCCTAGGTAGATGATATCTACGACAGAGAGGTGTGTCGTATAGGACATATTCCCAGGGAAGGACAGGAAAGCAAGAATGAAGCACACACCAGTACTCCCAACTTCCCTCCCCAACAAAAACCCACAGATCTCCAGGTTCCTTTCCATATTCGCGCTCGTGACGCGCAAGAAGTGCAGCAACGTCGTCTGTGGGAACAACACCTTGCACAGTGGTTCCGGTGCCTGGGTCTGGGCAGGTGGCATGGATGCGCCTGCGGTTGGGTCGGGCAGGAATGCGGAGTGGGGGGTGTGGCCTTGTTTGTGTTGATGGGAGGACATTTGACGTTTGAGGGCTGGGTAGGTGACTGCATAGTGGTCAACAAGGCGAAGGAAGGGCGGAGGGCAGGGATGCTGACATACCGTTGCTGGAGGACGATTTACGCACAAGTGGTTGGTCGGCAGTGGGCGGTGCAGGGGCGGCAGTGGCGGGCATTTGGTGGAGCTCTGAGATGGGGCTGGAAGGAGGAGCAAGGGAGAGATGATGGATGAAGAGGGGAGTGAACAAGGGAACACATGGGCAGACACATAAAGAAAGCAAGTGATAAACAAGAGGTCGTCAGCGACCGTTGGGCGGAGGATGCAGAAGAAGTGCGAATAAATGTATATATGCATGTGGTGGAATGGTAGAGGGAGGTAGAAATGGGCCAATGCTAAAGGGGACGAAGGAAACGTGCAGACAATGAAGAGCAGTGCACCGCCTGGGCCAACAACATCGTGCAAGCCATGTGTAACGGGGACGGCACTGGGGCCTATAAGACCTGGAAGGAGTTCAAAGAAGCCGTCATCCAGGACTTCAAGGGGGGGGGTACAGGTCGAAATCACGCAGTACAAGATGGAGTCCTTACACCAGGAGAAGACCACGGCTACCGCCTACTTCACCGTCCTGGATGCACTCAACAAGACGGCGGGGTTTGATGACACCACCCTCCATATCCTAAGGTCATCCATATCCTAAAGCATGGGATTCAACTACCGCTTGTGGAATCGGTCTACAAGCAAGAAGTAATGCCCAAGACCTATGACGACTGGAAGAAGGCCGTCGTTAAACACGACGGCCTTAAATGCGCCTACCAGGCCATGCAGTACTCTTTGCATGACCACTCCACCCACTCCCCCTCTCCATCAACCGCACCCATAATCCCGCTGGTAATACCAGCGGTAACACCGGGACCCCTCGTCGCAGCGAATGGCTAGGGAACTCTGGGGGCAATCCCATTACCACGACTGGCAATCCCAGCTCGAGCGCTGTGGCCTCTACCTCCAGCACCGCGACAGTGCCCAAGGACATTGACAGGACCACTGCGTGCGGACCCAGCTTTTGCAACAGCAAGCCGGTCTGTTACCATTGCAACAAAGAAGGGCACATCGCGTGCAATTGCCCTGAGGTCATGGCCAAGAATCCACAGTTCCATGCCATGATGACCGACTTGTTGAAGGAGACCCTGGGGGATTTTGTTGACGATCAGGAGTGAAAGCTGTGTCCTCCCAATCTATACCCATACCTGACTCGCGTTTTGAAGTGCTGGCCGTATTTGAAAATCCCGAGGATAACACCGAGTCTGAACAAATCGCAAGCGACGAAGAGAAGGAGGGGATAAGGAGAGGAGTTCCGGGCCCAACCCGTGCAGCTCCCTTCGAAAGAGAAAGAAGAAGCCTCAGATGGAGAAAGTGGAATGGTGCCGACTCCCTGAAAGTAGTGCAATCCAAGCCCTGGAACACATGTGAGAGAGACTGCAAGATGCCTATCGGGTCCTTAGGGGGTGGACTCATCCCCGATGCCGAGCGGAGGCCAACACTGCCCTTATTCAACACCTACTCGCGACATACCCTCCGGAGGCCCTGGACACACTGGAGAACTTGCACGAAGCACCGCAGTCCATACAATCTGTGCAGAGCGTACGGGGTAGCTCGATGATGGTACCCCTGGTACTAGAAGACCTTTCTAGCCTCTAAGGCTTTACGGTCGCAGGATTACTCGACAGCAGGGCCACCAACAGGTTCATCAATGCCAAGCTAGTGGAAGAAAACAGTCTGGAAATGGAGCCCTTGCCTCTGGCAGTACCAGTCTATAATGCTGATGGAATCGCCAACAAAGGGGGTCAGATCACCCACGTCCTTCGACTTCGCCTGCGGATCAAGGACCATATGGAGATATTTCCCTTTGTGGTCACGTACACGGGCAAGAGCGATGTGATCATCGGGTTTAACTGGTTGAAACGGCATAATCCTGACATTGACTGGCAGAAAGGGGAAATAACCTTCTCGTGATGCCCGTCCGAGTGCAAGCGAAAGTGCCTGTGGGAAGAGTGGGAGGAAGAGGACACAGAGTGTACATGCATGCAAATGTGTGTATCATGTATATATAGTCCGGAGCCTATGACAGGATTAACCTGTCATAGTGGCTTTGGCTCAGTTGGTAACGGCGCTAGCTCCGGCACGTCACATAACAAGAGGAATAGAGTTGATGGACCAAATCTTCGTGACCAAGATCTATTCGGAAGAGGCGCCACCGCATCGGGATGCAGGACAGATCCGAGCAATGGGGAGTGTGGCTACAAAGTCAGCGGCTGCCGCGCACAAAGCCAAAGGGGAGCAGACGCTGGAAGAGGCAGTCCCTGAACACTACTTGCAGGATTATCAATCGGTCTTCGAAAAACAAGACTTCAATAAACTCCCGGCACGAAAGAAATGGGACCACACCATCGAGTTGAAACCTGGTGCGGAACCTGTATGAGGACAGAGTATCCCGCTTTCCATTCCCAAACAGAGAGAGCTGGACGCCTTCATCGAAGAACACTTGGAGACTGGTCGTATTCAACCCTCCAAATCCTCATTTGCGTCGCCCTTCTTCTTGTTAAAAAGAAGGATGGGAAACTTCACCCGTCCAGGACTACCTGAAAGCTCAATGCTATAACCATGAAAAACTGGTATCCCATTCCCCTCATCTCGGAAATCATGCATATGCTGTGCAAGGCACCTGGTTCACCAAACTTGATGTTCAATGGGGATACAACAACATTCACATCAAGGAGACGAGGAGAAGGCCGTGTTCATCACCAACCGGGGATTATGGGAACCCTTGGTAATGCTTTTCGGGTTGACGAACTCGCCGTCACATTTCAATCCATGATGAATGAGATTTTCAAGAGACAGATCGCAGAAGGAAGGATCATTGTCTATCTTGACGACATACTCATCTATTCCGAAACCCTGGGAGAACATCGCAGCACTGTGTCGGAAGTACTTGCAATCCTCAAATCCCATGACTTATACCTCAAGCCGGAGAAATGCGAATTTGAGAAGCAGGAGGTTGAATACTTGGGGGTCATTGTGGGGAACAGGAAGATACGGATGGATCCGGTGAAAGTAGTGGGTGTGTGGGAATGGGCGACACCCCAAAACGGTGAAGGATGTCGAAAGTTTCCTGGGTTTTCTGAACTTCTACCATCCATTCATCCAGGACTTCGGACACCATGCGAAGCCTCTTATGCGGTTAACCCACAAGAATACGCGGTGGAGATGGGGAACCAAGGAACACGGTGCGTTTCGGAAACTCATCGACCTGGTCACTTCGGAACCAGTCCTTCACTTTCCGACCGACCACGGGGAATGGAGGGTGGAGGCAGACACCCCGGATTTCGCGACGGGGGGAGTGTTGTCCCAAGAACAGGCTGGTGTCTAAGTTCCCATCGCCTTTTTGTCCAAATCCCTCAACGACACGGCATATCAAAAGAGGAATTCTTGCGAGCTATGCCTGCTGTCCTCGACAATACCCCGGGGGACCAATTTATGGAAGAAATCAAGGAGAAGAAAGAGAAGTGGGAGGAGAAAGTGACGGGATTATGGGAGGATGGGGAGGAACCAGCTACAATGACAAAGTCCACTCCACCACTGGATTCAGCCCATTCTACACCATGCTCAGGTTTCATCCTCACAAGGGCACCGAACCACGAATGGAAGTCCCTACGGAGGCCGCCATGGACTTTGCCTCGTGAATGTCTAAAGTATGGACAGAGGCAGCCGTGTCCATGCGCCACGTGCAGGCCATGATGAAGCGGTACTACGATTGAGGACGACAGGTGGATCCCGACTATGCTGTGGGGGATAAGGTTTATCTTCTGGGAAAAAACTTTACAACCCATCGCCCTACCAAGAAACTGGAGGACAAACACTATGGACCGTTCGCAATAGTCCGAAAAGTTGGTGCGATCTCCTACGAACTGGCCCTACCCCAGAGTTGGAAGGTTCATCCGGTTTTTCAACACGGTGTTTCTACAGAAGTGGGTACAGCTGGGGCTGAGCATCAGCAGGATGACCCACCGCCACCCCCGGATGTGCGAGACAGACAGCTGGTCTATGAAGTGGAAGAAGTCTTGCGGGTGAAACCCGCGGGCAAGAGGCGGAAAGACAGACTCCTCTACTACATCAAGTGGAAGGGATATCCGAAGGTGGAATGGAGCTGGGAACCGCGCCATATGTTGGAAGGCTCCGAAGAAGCAATTGAAGACTTTTATACCTGATACCCAGATCGACCAAGGGAACAACTGAACAAGAAGGGGGACTGGCGAATTCCTAAAGGACCACGGTAATCCCGAAATCCCGAAATCCCGCAGCTACGCATTGGGATGATGCGTCTGAACGGGGGGCTAATGTCATAATCCGGAATTCAACTCCGTTATCCCGGGGTTCAACTCCGTTATTCGGGACTCAACCCCTCCAAATCCCAATCGTAGGAACAACGATCGGTATTAGCATTGCACATTAACCCTATGTGTACTGTTACCACAGACACCCAACCCCCTAATCCCCTATAAATCCCTTGGCACTTATATGTAAACCTGTACTATTCTACTATTCTCTATACTATTCTGGTCTATACTCCAGCTGCTTGTCTGCTTGTCCCATTCAACTCCACTTTTCCCTCTTCCAGTCGCCTCAGTCGCCTTTCGAGAACCCAACGAGCCGCTGTGCTGACACAAAGAATGAAGCGCGTAACTTGCAGGAAGGCCATGATGAGTCCCATGCGGAAAACGTGTCTATTTCAGCGTTGGCAACTCTCATTTCGAGGAACTGTCAAGTGTATGGACACGCATGAGATGGCGTAGATCCTCCGGCATATCGTCGAAGCAGTTGTTTTTCCAATCTCTAAACACATTTATCTGCGTACTTGCGGAATTAATGAATGTGCCGCCGGGCCACCTATAGGCGAAGGCGAAAACTATTCTGTACCAGAGCTCTTAGGTGGGTTTCTACACTGTGCTCGTCATACCAGCTGATAGTCCCAGTGCAACACCCTGGCAGTTTCCGCACCGACGTCGTAGCTGTGAGGTCTTCGCATGTGACGTTCCATTGGAAAGTTCTCTGTCTCTGGAATTAGATAGACACTCATGCACTGGAGGCAAATACAGTGGACATCATTTCATGGCAGATGACCGACACTTGCCACGACATTTGCCACGGCAGTCCACTGTGAGAGTCCGAGGTTGTTCTGAGATCAAGTGCTATGGTCCCCGTACATGTATTTTTAGTGATATGACGCAGATCGAGCTCGAGAGACACACGGCAATTCACCAAGTTTTCAGCCACCGGAAGTTAGTTCGAACCGCTGATGAGCCTGTTAAAGGACCAGTCGCGGAAACCTGTACATTTTTCCATCTAGCTATAATACAGCTATTGAATCGTCTGCATGTGATCTCTACACACCCTCAAATATTCTCAGAATCTTTATAATTGAGTTGTGGAAAATATGGTCCTTCCGATGATAGAACCAAAAGTGGAATCAATTTTGGCAGGCGTTTTTGGCGTGTGGGAAAATGTCGCAAATTTTCTCCTTTCCATTTCTTTTGCGCGCTGAAAGAATTCAATCGAATTCAAAGTTTGACAACCCGTAGTTCTGGTATGTGCACGTATCATTTATTTTTTCCGGAGGGAACGGCTTCGAAGCACGGGCAGGATCACGAATAATTCAACATCAGGGTGCGTGGACACATCAGGGGCTAAAATAGTAATCTATTAACTGATCATGGGCTAAAAAAGGCAAGTGTCAATCATACGCCCATCCAATGCCATGAAATCACACCCACGGTCTTTGCCCTCAGTGTCACATTGCAATCATGTCGGCTCAAGGCTCGAGACTCTTGTCGAGACTGCAAGGGAAGGTTGCCATCGTCACCGGTAAGTGTCTACAACCTTTTTCAAATAGTACGTCTTCGACTAAGTTTTGTTGTCTGTTTTCAGGAGGTGGCTCAGGCTTTGGTGCTGCCATTGCCCGTCGGTTTGGTGAAGAGGGTGCCAAAGTTATCGTGACGGACATCAACGTCGAGGGCGGCGAGAAGGTTGCTGCGCAGAACCCGGCCAATCTGGTCTTCCAGCGAATGGATGTGACACAAGAGAGTGATTGGAAGGCCATTGTGGACTTGGCTTTCTCCAAGTTCGGTGGCCTGGATGTGCTGGTGAACAATGCAGGAACGTCCTACCGAAACAAGGTGGGTATCCTTTGTTTCGAAGAACCTACAATTTGCTGATGCCTCACGCCTGTATAGCCTACGGTCGAGGTCACCGATGAAGAATGGGAGCGTGTTTTCAAGGTCAATGTCAAGAGCATTTTCCTGTCCGGAAAGGTTGTCTTGCCTCGCCTGATCGAACAAGGGAAGGGTGGCTCGATGATCAACATTTCTTCCACTGGCGCGACCCGGCCACGACCCGGCCTGGTGTGGTATAATGCGTCCAAAGGTGCCGTCACAAACGTGAGTAGTACATTGACTTGACCATGAAGAACATATGCTAAAAGCGATTATGTCTAGGCCACCAAGGGTTTGGCTGCCGAGTACGGGCCACACAACATCCGCATAAACTCTGTTGCACCCCTGCTCTCAGGAACTCGCCTGTTCTCTATTTTCACTGGTATGGAGCATCAGCCATTTAACAATCAGCTGGGAGCTTGTTTGGCCTTGTGACCTTGTGACAAGCTCACAAGGTCAAACGAGGTCAAATCGGAAGAAAAAACCTGTCGAAAATTTCAGCATAGAATGGGAAAACCTTGGGAAATATCGGAGGATGCTTCTTGCAAATTCTTATGGCCATACCATACCTGGTCAAGGTGATTGGAACAATTCATTCCAAATTTATACCACTACACGGAGTCGAACGAGTGACCTTGTGATAATTGAGACATAGGTTTGTGAGCTTGTGAGCTTGCGCGCATTTTGGTGGGGCTTGGGACCTTGTCTGACCTTGTTTGACCTTGTACAAGCTCACAAGCTGAATGTCAAAAGTCTGATGAGGATACCCCGGAGAGCCGTCAGAAGTTCGTTGGAAACATGCCTCTTGGCCGTTTGACGGAAGCAAATGATGTCGCCAACATGTGTCTGTACTTGGCTAGTGACGAGGGAAGCTTCATTAACGGCACGGAGATGGTGGTTGATGGTGGAAAGTGCGTCTAAACGGATATGCTGTCATGGGCAATAGCAATAGCGATACTATGTAGCTTTGTATTCCGTCGAATGTAACAACTTGCTGTGTTTTGGTGACCCCTTTTACCCCGCAGATGCGATGAGCTCGAGGTTTTCTATACTATCGCCCTCTGGGCAGACCTGGATACTCCGGCCGGTTTCGGCAGCGGCGCAGCGGTACAACGTTGGATTGCTCTGTGCCTTTTCTCTTGGGAAGAGAGGAATGCTTGGGAGAAGAAGAAAGAACATAAAATTTGGAGGAACTTGTGGGCCTGCTTTTTCTTATTCATGTTTTTGGAGAGGAATTTTAGGGGGACTGTTGGCCCCGTGGCCTCCGGCCGCGTTTTATTTCATTTTTGGGAAGAGAGAAATTGAAATGTTGGAAGGACTTGTGGGCCCACAGCCTCCAGCTCTTTATTTCTTCATTTTTTGTCTTTAGAGGCATGTTGGAAGCATTCGTGGCCCTGCAGTAGTCTCTTATAAACAGACGCTATAACAATTAACCTCGTACCCCGGTTTGTTATAGTCTGTCAGTAAGGTCGATCGAATGATTGCTGGCCTCGTTATTCACTGCATTCCCTGACCCCTACACTTAGTTTGATGGATCTGCGTATATCCAGCCTAGGTGAGCATAGGTGCTGCATTGACACTGTGTAGCTCAACTAGACAGAGCTACACTGAGCTATGCTCATCTAGGCTGGATATACCACACCTAAGCAAATTAAGTGTAGGTGGTTAGGGAATGCAGTGATTACAAATCCCAAAAAATCTTACGCCCTGGCAAGAGCGCAGCGACGCATATTTTCGCCTCTTACTTCAAGATCTAGCCTCAGAGACACAAAATAAGCCTATTTTTTCTGCCAGTAGTCGGGTGGAAGGCTGGAGAAGCGCGATGCCGCATTTTGATGGCCCGGCACGCCGGAATAGCCTAGTCTGTAGTTTACCGCGTGCCTGATGTAGGGAGCTCGACTTTATTACATAATCATCGGACTTTGAATTTCCGACGAGGCTCCCCTGCTCCAGCGGGGCGATGGATGGCATAAATTTGGAATCCAAATCGCTTAGAATGCAAAAGCAACGGAATTTGCGTCTCAGAATTCTGCTTACAGATGTCGTTGAGGTGCAAAAGTGTTACCGGCCGATTCACATCAAAATTCGGCCTCGCCGTTCTGCCACCATCTGGAAAAAATTGGGTGGCAGAGTGGCTGATTGCCATACATAGTTTTATAATCCAAGAAAAATCCACCAAAAAACGCGCTCTGACCCTCAAATCTGTGTCCGAGAAATTTTAGATTACATAATAAGGCTGGCCTCCAATCAACTGATCAAGGCATTCAACAGACTACAACATGCGAGGTACGAGCTTCTTCTGTTGTAGCGTCTGTCTACGAGAGACTAGGAATAGCCGAGATGCTGTAAAAGAAAACTACAATCGCTATTTAGAGAGCGAAGGTCAGTTGGAAAGGAGCCTTGAAGAAACATTCCCTCTTGAAGTTTGGGTTTAGATGTGCTGGAAGGTTCAATGGTGGTAGGAAAGAATTCAAACTCCGATGATTATATAATAACGGCGCGACCTATACACGATCGCACGCTTATAGCCCTGCAGTCTCTCGCATTATCGGCCTGATTTGATGCGACCCCGTTGCAAAAATCTATTTCTCCATGGAATCTTGTAATCCCCTCAACATTTGGGTATAGGTGCGTAGCCCTGCTTTCCCTCTGCAGCTTTTGTTATACACCTTCCACACTTTACTAACCTATGGGTTAGTAACCAACGCTGCCGCACTCTTAGGCCTTGTTTTTCAAAAGGCGCCTGTCAACCTGCACAACCTTTGAAGAACTGTCGCCCCTCCCACCGCAAAAATAAAATTCGATGACAATCCCAGTTCTTCGCCCTCCCAGGCCATAAACGGGTTCGCGGAACGGTGAGATGTGTATGGAATGGGGCAGGGACATGTGCGATTTTCACGGCTTCAGCAACATCCGCAGTTCTGGATTCAAGGTTCATGCGCTTGTGCCCATACTTTGGGTAATAGAAGGCAAGTAGTAGTAGAAATGTTTGGGCGTAGTAAAATTTTTGCGAAAATTCGGCGGGACGGAGGTGTTTCAGATGCAAAGTGACAGAAGGTCTGAATAAATTACGTGTGCCCCGGCGGTTTTCCTGGCTCCGGCAGTGAATTATTTTTAGTGGAATTAATAGATGGTAGGATGCGCCTTGGCCACCTAAAACCGTGTTTCGGAGGGGTATGGATCCATGGACAAAAATAGGGAATAACGGACTAATCCTCATGGAGCAGACAATTTTGCAACAAGGTCTGCACCAAAGGTGCAGATATGAATCGTAGCGTAGAGTGCCATTTCGGAAAGCATACGTATACGCGGGGGCGGCTTACTGGTGAAGGATGAGCTTCAAATGATAAGGAAGCACCTGCGCGCTAGAATAAATGCTCGGACGCAGCCCGTACCCGTTTCCAGCGTATATATCCAAGTGCGTATACACATCGCACTTGTAGTGGACCCCTTACCCTTGATCTTACTGCCACCCTTCTCCGCGGGCATGAATTCCATCCTGACCAGCTGGAGCAAGACGCACTCGACGTCCTCCTTGTCCGTAAAGTCGCGCGTGTACACGCAAATCAGCCTGCACCTATCACCCTCTTCTTCCCTGGCCGTCGCGATCTTGGTGCCGGTCCCGAGCCTGTTGTTCGCCGTCGCATTGGCCACGAGGCCTATGTCTCGTTCACCTCCTCGACTGCCGGGAACAGCATCCACTGGGGCACATAGATGAGTAACCGAATATAGCATGACGGGGAATAAAGGAAGAAAGACAGACCTTCCCGCCCACTATCCCCGTCGCCTTAACGAGCTCAGTGGAGAAGATACTCGGCCGCTACTGATGTGACATGCAGGGCCTGCATACACCACCTACACTCCGAGTCCATGGTCGCCCACGAATCTTAAAAACTGCCGATGTCGATGTAAGGACCTTCACAGCCTCGCGATACATGGGGACAAACTGATGAATACTCCAGTTCATTGTCAGGTTGGTTGAACGGACTCCAGACATATACCTGTATGAGATACAAGCAGAATTGGAGGAACTCTGCAACGTGGAGGCTTCTCTCGTTTCGATCTGGAGAGCCCTGAGGTGTTGTGGGTACACCCGGAAGCAGGTATGTGGCCAGACCCAGTTCATTTACTCCCTCTTCCTAATCCCTGTACTAGGTTTCTCGAGTGGCCGCTTAACACGACGCCGACACACGTACCAATTAAGAGATCTATATGACAACAACATACCGGGCAGATCAGCTCATTTTGTCGACGAGGCTGCTTGTAATCACAATACAACAAAGCGGGGATGGGCATGGGCACAATGTGGAGAGCAAGCACGGAGGCATGATATCTACATCCGTGGTATCAAGTGTGTCGTCGCATCGAAGATAAGATAAGATATACCTTATTGTTATATCTGTGCACTTGGGCTTGGAGACCCCCGGTCACACTCCGGTCACATTTCGGTCACACTCCGCTTCCGGTCCTCCGAGACCTTCGGAGTTCTGTCGCATATTGGGTTTTCACGCAATGAAGGATTACTGAGCGTTTCCCGTCTATTGCTTCATCTTCTGTCCTCCCCTTCTGTCCTCCGAATTTCGGACCTTCGGACCGGTTCGGAGCTGGCTCCGATGGTCTCGGACCATCGGGCCTATTACTCTATCACATATTACTAAGTGTTTTCCCATTTATCCGTTTATCCGATCTTCTCAACTTCTCGTTTATTGTCTTGTCTTACTCAGCTAACTTCTGTGTCCATATATGGACTCTGCTTATTGTTATGTTCTTGGTCACGTTACATTACCTTATTTAGGTTAACAATAACGGACTTAGTATAAATACACTTCAATATCCTCATGTACTTAGCTGTAAAATTAACGTTGTTTCCATGTTTCCTCTCATGGACTGAGACCACTTCACCATCTTGTCTTTGGCTTGACTTCGGAGTTGCACCAAACACTCCGGATGTCCTCTTCATCCTCCGTCTTGACTTCCACTCCATCTCCGACCTCCGACCTCCGGGCCTCCGGTTCCCATGCTCCTCCGATCCTTATCTATCTTCCTCGGATCGTATCTGCGGACCTTCTGTTTGCTTCCGGAGTTCTTCCGGGAGCAGGGCTCCGACCGGATCGCCATTTTCGGAGTAGCCCCTATTGGCTTGGATAGCCATGGAGTATCTGTCCCTCTGTTTGTCTCGGCTTGGATGCCAGACTGTCGCACACCCTTCTGAGCTGTGGTGCTTGCGAGAATAGCCGACATCTTTGGACTCCGGTCCCGTTCCGGTCTCTGGTTTTCGGACTTGTGCCGGACCGGACCCCTACGGGCTCCGGGTCCTTCCTCCCTCTGGCTCAGGATATAACACTTATAAGGAAACCCTAACCCTAGCATCAAGTTCCCAATTTCACCTCAGCTGAGCCTTCTCCTTACAAGGAAGGTCTTTTATTTCTATTTTTGGACATTGTTTGTACATGTTGTTTTTCTAAATACTGAGCATATCCCGAGTCCATATATGGTAGCCATCAGACCTCGGGATATTGTAAGGATATCCTCAGTATGTTTCAAAAATACTGAGCATATACAGACCCCGTATATTGGGGGTATATTCTGGGGATTTTTGTAAAATACTGAGGATATACTGAGGATATACAGGCCCCATATATTGCTTATTGTCCCCAGTGTCAGCAAGGCATAGCGCGCTCCATTCTGTTTACAGACAATTGTGTGTTAACGCACGCGACACGTCTTGCGAGCAGCTGAGTGTCGTCTCCACAGCCGCTGTCGTTTTTGTCTGGGTACGTGGCGCGCACATTTTCGTGCGCGTCCCGGCATGCCGCGTATATGCCCAGTTGCACGTACGGATTTGTCTGCTCTCCTAGGGCCCTTCTGCACCGCTCTTGAAACTCCGGGGCGCTTTAGTCCCAGTCCGTCATATTTATTCTCATCAATTTACTCCGATTTAACCCGTCGTTTGTTTGTTACTGTGGCCCTCGAGATCGTGTGCTGAGCTGTGTCCTCCCCACGCCCTCCTCACGCGCCAGAGCGGCGCGATTCCCATGGGCCACGGCGCGATCTCCATTTCAATCGGGCTCTGGGACGCAAGGCATCGTTCACGCCAGTCAGTTGCATGTCATTCTGTCCTCTAAAATCATGCCAAGTGTTTACTTCTTTCTTCGGACGCATCTCTTCTCGTCTCATCTTGCGCGGCAGAAGAGGCAGGTCAATGCGGCGGAGACTCGGATTGGGAGAGAAGGATGGGCAGGCGATTCACTCCACCCCCGCCCCACATGCAATTTAAATCCACCCAATCAACTTGTTGCTTTCCCTTTCCATTCACGTGATTGCCTATTCCCTCGCTGAACTGGCTTCCTTTGCGCGACGTTCTCACTCCTCCCATATCAGCATGTCCTCGCAAGTTAAATCTCCCCTGAATATGCGACGGTCAATAACCCGCGACCAAATCTCCACCTGGAGGCCCTGTCTGGTCCTCATGCAGGAATCGGATGGGAGACCGTTGAACCATCGTGGAATACCGCAGCGTGCAGACCCGCCATAGATCAGTCTTCGCCGCCTATTGGTAGGTTCCGACCGAAGCCATGAGTATCGCAGAATGTCCTGGCGCCACTGCAAGGAGGGAATATGTGGCATCGCCACTTCACCTTTTCCTCCTCCACCACCTCCTTGTCCGGAGAAATCTCTTCAGTATTGTCCCCTGATAAATGAACGCGGTCATGTTCGACTTGTAGCCTTGAATACGAACAGCGTGTATCTGCCGTGTCGCACCAGCTCTGTGTTCAAGGCGCTGTACTACGTGGGATGTAGGACCATCCATATCTCGTAGGGTAGATCCAGTTTCCCGAGAGGAATCCCTCGAAAGCCTTTGCACCGACGGTAAGAAATGTGCACCCGGGAGAAAGGCAGAATAATACTTACCAAGAAAAATGGCTGATGTGCCATGATTGAGATTGATGACACGTGAAATTGCCGCCGTTGAGGACGAAGTGTTTTGCATTGGGAAAAAATGTGGCAGTGTTTCTAGTCCTTTCCCCTATCTATCTTATCCGAGAATCTGGGCCCAGGTTCTCGGGTAAAATAGCTAGGTTTGACGCTGAATTGACTCGAACAGATTTGCGACAACCTGGTACTGGAAGTGGATCGTGAGGGAGCCTGGGTCCGAAACGTATACAAACAGATGTAGATCCTTATGCGAATTTGATTTTGACCGGGTTGCATGGTGAGCTACATGTATACAGTCAGCAAAGGCATTAAATGTTACGCAGAAGATGGCTTTACGCAGAAATGGGAGCGCGCGGTGCGACTCCAGAAATAGGAACGCGCTGTGCGACTTCAGAAAATAACAACAAAGAACCCACACGATTAGACACACAGTCCGCATGGTGTGAGTCAGAGACATCAACCTCACAACTATGATCGTGCACTCACATCTACTGTTCCTTCGAGTGGAAGGAGACCGACGAAAGCGGACGGCGTCCAACGAGTACCCCGCGAAACGGTAACCCGAAGTGCGCCGGACTTTAATCCTTTCGGCGTTTAGGAGGTGTGGACGTTGGTTCAAAAAGCGCCGGGGTTATTGTTTCAGAGAGAGCTGTGAAGTGGACGGATGGACGTCGGTGCGTGGATAGCGAATGGCGCGGATGATCGACGAGGTACGAACAACACGCGATAGAGATACACGCAGTCGGATTTGGTTTGAATCGGCGTTTGTTTACTCTTGCGAGAGATTGATTTAGTCTGTAGACCAGACAGAACAGAGGCGTGTTGGTGCTGAACTCCATATAGAAAAACGAGATGCACCTGGAAGAATACAAGGAGGCTCCAGCGCGCATCATGGAGTAATGCGAGTCCAGGACTCGCCACGATGGCAACTCTTCGCGATGCCGCTCGGATTAGAGTGGACGAGTTTCACTTACTGAATGGGATTCTAATTTCCGAGTTCAGATCGATTGTGATTGAGAGGCTGGGTCGAATCGTGGTCGTGAGCTTTCAACTCGGAGAAGCTGTAGAAGGTAGAATCAGTAAAGGGCCGTGAATCAAAAGGAATGGGTGAATGCCCACGGCGAGAAATCTGTCTCGAGGGGGATGGGACTGATACAGCATTCATGTTTCCGTCGATCCCAGCGAGTCGTCAAAGAAATCCGAGTCAGGAGGAATGCCTACCTACCTTGTGCCGCAGGGTTCCGAGGACTTAGACTTAAAAGCACGGTGAAAAGCACGGTGACTCGGAGACAAGGAAGGATTCGGCAAGGCGGTTGAAATGGAGGAAGACAAGGAAGGATGAGACTTGCAGTATCGAGTCAATATTAATCGGTCTTGAAGTTTGAGTCGAAGCAATTTGAAGTTTGAGGAAGAGCGTTAATGACATACCTGAACTTGAAGGTAACTCATCTAGATGACCCGATGTTGATAGAAGTTGAGGGCCTGATGGACGCGAACCAGGACATGAAGACCACATTTAATGGTTGATTGAATTAGAAATCAAACTGACCTGCGAGACTTGAGTGCCAGTGACAAAGTTTGAAGGCGAAGCACGTTGAACGGACAGGTATTGAATCTATTTCAGGAGAGGAACGAGGCGTACACTGGAATTCAAGCAGCTTCGTGCTTTCTGCAACGGCACCCGTCATAACCCGGTAATCATTTGAATCGAGGTATTTTGGGAGGAGGTCCGCGAGAAGCTCGGCGTAGTGCGGTGCAAGTTCAGAGGGTTTGATACCGGCGCAGCATCCCGCTGCGATTGCGCCCAGCAAAGGCTGCAGACTGAGGATCAGAGGGTAGTTCGCATTTTAAAGGCTTCGACGTTGGAACACGGACACAATTATAAGAACGATTCCTTTCGCGCCTTTGTACACAGTGGGTTTCCGTGGCTTTTGCCAATCACTGGATATCTATTAGCCGAACACGCGATTGGGATCTAAGGAAGACGCGACGTACGGCGCTTCGACGGTTACAGGCTTCGCCCAGTCATCGAGCATCTGGGCGCTCAGCGCACTGCGTTACAACTGCCCCCTGCGGTTATCCGAATCAGCATAATGAGCCCGCACGGCCAGTGAGCGACTGACGATTTCAGAGAAGTACGTCTCGATTCTCGGTTTTCCCAAGTCCTTCGCAAGGGATTCCGCAAACGCGTCGCCGTTATCTTGCATCATGCGCGCAAGCTGCAGAAGCTGGTGTTTGCGCCATTCGATAGGTCGAGTAAGACTCTTCCTGAAGCTGGCACGAAGAGTTTCGCGGATCTGTTCATGTTGTCAGCCTTTGTATTGTAACGAATGAATTCAACGACGGACGGTAAGGATCTCGGCGATGGGGTGTACATGGTTTGCCTTCGATCAGCCCCCAACTCTCGACGCCTTTTATATTCTCTTGGGATCCGTGTCAATGAAAAGAAGATGAGTCATACGGTCAATTTCAATTGAAGGCGGACCCTATTATGCCGAGAGTCAGACGGTTGGTTGTGCATAATTCTGAATAGGTACTAAGGTAGCATCTGAAAAACCCTGGAAGCACTAGTACCTTTGAAACACCCGTCAGATAACCGAATTTCATTCATGAATTAATTTCCAATCACCCCGGCCCCGTCGGGGTAGTTGAATCAGCGTCCTTGGCTTTGGTGTTCGCCGAGGTCAGGGAAGTATCGATCTTATGTAAGTATCCCTCGCACGCATGCTCATGCCAGAGCTCGATCGTCGCGGACTCTCAGTTTCAACTAATCTTGAACCCCACACAGTACTGACTTCCGCCTGGCCCCTGACCGATAGGGACGCGGGAACGCATCGCTGCCGTGGGATGTAAGAGCAGAGGAATATATTCATTTGTACGAGTACAATTAATTCGGACTCGAATCCTTACTTAGACGTAGATTATGCAGCCCAAGGCCGTAGTTTCATAGCAAAGAGCCATATATGCACCTTATGTGCCTAATTACTACCTCAACGTACCTCCAGAGTCGTCGCATGGACGTTCTCGGGTGTCAGGGGCTGAAATGCCCCAAAAGGTGCAAAGCACGTGTCCACTCAGCTATCATTGCCACGTGACGACTGATGTACATATGTATGGCCGATAACGATCTTCGACGCCCCTTGCTCTCCACGGTCATGGAGCTTGGGTTTTCCGTCAAAAGAGGCCCTTTGACGCAGATTAGTCTCCCTATCCTCGGACTTGACACTGCCGTTCACCTCGCAGTTGGGGCGTATGGCTGGTGGAAGGCGCGCGAGCGCCACATGTCGCTGGCCCACCAACTGGAGACGAATGGCGCATATCTCACCACAGTTACGTCTTTCAATCGCACAACCTATCTCAGTGCACACGAAGGTACCGCCGTCCGCAGAGCGGCCATGGTTCAGCAGGGTGCACTCTCGAGCGTGCAGCTCCCAAATGCATCCACTGCCAAGGACGACGTCGCGATGTGCATTCGGGCGCTCGTGACCGCCCTCTTCTGCTTCTTCACAGAGGAAGGCGTTACGGAGATTGTCTCCAATGTCATGCCCGACTTCCTCCTCCGCTACGATCTCGAAGACGTGAAGATTCCGATCGACGGTCCACTGCGCGCAGCGTTGCGCCAGTACATCGTCACAGTACAAACCGAAGAGGATAGCGACAGTCTTCGACAGTGTTTGCTGGAACGAGTCCAAGTAATGTGCGGCACAGTTACCCAAGTCTTGAGCCCGGACCACATGGCTGCCGACAACATCCTCGACGGCGACGGACACCTGATGATTGGCCTCATCAGGTGGGTTTTAACATCTGCCCACAAGCGAAAGGAGGAATGGTATCCTACACGCAGCATGCGCGTCTGGTCGCTTGCCATTGTCCTCGAGTCCATCGGCTTCGACATTCACGCGTATCCGACGCCAGCCGCGACAGAAGAAGTGTACCTGCAGCATTCATCGCCGACCGCGCATTACGGCGGGCACTCTCAGGTAGTCCTAGTTACCGCTCCCGTCGGAGACACAGATCCTGGTGAATCAGATATTCCAAAATTTGGCACTAGGACAAAGGCGCAATACTGCCCTATCCAAGCGATTCCCCTCATTCTATTTCGCCATCTTTCCAGTCTTGGGCATCACTACAAGGACGACTACATCACAGTGGACCATCTCTATGAGGTCTGGCAGTTCGCGTTCGACAGTGCCGCGGAAGGTGTCGATGAACCCCATCTGGACGACAGCGAGACCAGCCTGGTCTGTGTTTCCCTCCGGGAGGATATCGCACAAGAATGTACCGGGGTGCATAAACCGATCGTCGGTCTATGGTCAAGCTACATGAGCTGCATAATGGGCAAGGCATTTCAGAAATACATCCCGACGCCGATTGACATGGAAGCCGTGCGCACCTTCGACCGCAGCGTCCATCGTTTTCAAGTTCCCGTTCGAAACGAGATGCTCTATCACGGCGGCGAAGGATTCAATGTCTGGCACATTGCGGTTACGGCCATCCTCGCCACCGTGTATGCAATCGCTAGCAAGGCACTCCTCGTGGACGGACAGCCCAGCACGCGTATGACTTCCATCGCATTTTCGCCGGAGATACTGTACGAGCGCAAGATCAGCTCTTGGGCACGAGTCGTCGGGTCAGCCCTGGTGAACGGTGCTGCGCAGGAAGATTGGTCGGCGCCGGTCCAGCGGGAAATGTGGACCGCGTTTCAGCCGTTCTCGGCATGCAAGCAAACAGAGTTGCCGCGCTCCTCGATCTTGTCGTCGCACCATCAGTCTCTTCACGGGCGGCAGTAATGTGCCATGTGCAACTGGGCCAGATGTGCACCATCGCGCTTGACGAAGGTGGCTACGTTCGGGCCTCGAGTGCGACGCGCCCCGCGAAAAACGTACTTCTGCCGGTTGTACCGAACAAGAGGTCGATCTCAGCGGCTGCAAGCGATGCAGTGCTACGAGTGGACGTCGAGCCAGACTGGGCAGGCGACCCACGTACGACGGTATTTCAGACTCGCGTCGATGGCATCAATCTCGCGACGTTCAGCCCCCTCATCGTCCTTCGCTGGCTCATGCGGCCGTACTGGAGAATCGCATGCTCGTGCGGCGCGCCCGTTTCGATGGCGGATGTGAACGTAAATGAGGCGTGGCGGGACATACACGTCAGTCAACTAGCGCAGTACGCACGGTTGTCCCGCGTCGAGTTCAAGCTGGGCACAAGAGTGCACGTACCCGTTACAAGCAGCGAGGGGGCCAAGCTGCTTTGCATCGGATGCATCGAAAGTGAGACGATTCTCATGGCGGACGAGTGTTTGAAGTGCGCGCTCGACGTGGTGCCGCCCGTGGACCACAAGAGCTCCTTGACCGTTATCCTCCTCTCGGCAATAGAGCCGCAATTGCCTGACGCGGATCGCGTCTCCAGTGCCTCTGGCAGTGGGACCGTGGCGGATAGCCAGGTACCGACACAACTTCCGCTGCCATTCCCTTCTCGCGTCCAGACTCGGAGCTCAGGCGCTGAAGCCATGGAATATTAAGTCTGAAAACTTGGGATCCCTAACTCATTCCAAGTCCAAGAGAGCGCGGTTGGAATGCGGCGTGCGCATGGGGAGTGTATAACCGTTTCGTGTCCCAGATACATGGTCATTACCATAGTAGAAATCCCTACTATTGGGCCGATTGGTCGGGATTTCGCGTTTTTCTTCTTCATTTCTTGCTCCTTTCCCCCGAGGTTTTCCGGGATAGATACATGTACCTTTGGGATACCCTTGTATGAAATATCTAGGGGATGAGTCAAGGGGAAGGTATTGAGAAAGGGTTGTCCCATCTTTATGGTGCAGGTCACTACCTCATTTCGACGCCGTTCTGTGGTCAGAACGGTGGCTGTGCCATTCGGAGCGACCGGGGGGCTGTGCCTTTTTGAGAGGGAAAATGAAAACCGGGTGGAAAATAAAATAAAAGGCGGGACTCTGAAAGCGTACTGCCACCCATCGTGGCGCGCGCGCCGCCCTCCTGCCTTCTCGGGTCGGCATGCTAAAAATAGGGTAAAGTGATCGTACTGAACCGAGGTTTGCAACATTAAATAACCGCGGGTCCGGGAGTCTCAGCGCGATCCGGGGAGGTTTCCTCGAGCGATTCTGTAAGTCGATCAAAGGGAGGAAATCAGATATAGCATCTGGGACGTACCCGGAACGTCCAGGACTTCAGCAGCGAGCTCGGGGCAGTTTATTGGTGTGCAGCGACGCAAAACGTCGCGTATTTGAGCGCAATTGAGCGGGCTACGCTCCGAGAAGGTAAATATACCTAGAATTGAAAATTCGAAGATTAGTGCAAGGTTTTGGACGCACAGGATAGAATAAACGGCCGAGCTGCGGGCTGAGATTCCAGTGGCTCCGGCCGATCTGAGTTCGTTACTGACAGACTAACGTCCCTGTACCCCAAGCGCGCTCCGTGAGCAACACCATCAACAATTCGGAAAATTGTACTGCCCCGCCAAATATCCGTAAGTGGATCTCATTCGCACCGATCCGTATTCGTTCTTACTCTGGCTCTTAATGATGACTACGGGCGCGATTCAGCAGCTACTCGCAGAACGGATCGAAAATCCGATAAAATCAACTCTACATCCCGATCTCTTCGTTCCAACCCGCGGTAATGTGGATTCAAAGCTCACGGGGGCGTTATATAACGACTATCTGACTGTTCCAGCGGACAAAAAGTCCGAACCGAAGGGATCTAAAAAGGTGATGTTAGTGGCTGAATGCTGGGAGTTGAGCGCGGAGAGAGCGGCCGACCACAGAGATAGTAAAGAAATCAAGGGATTACGAGCGTATGCACGCGGTGGGACGTGGTTTGAGCGAAGAGGTACATTGGATGTAACAGAGTCAGGAAAGACGAAAATGATCAATGGTGGCTCGGTACGTACGTTCTGAACAGAGTCAATGCGTCGCGTTGAATGCCTCGTACTGGTAGCAGAGTTTAATGAGTGCAGGAGCTTCGGAAGCCGAAGACGCAGAAATTGATGATGGAATCTAGGAAGTAGATGTGAGCGGTGATGATGGCGAAGAGGGAGAACTCGTTTCAGAGCTCGCACGCGGTCTAAGATGCAGGAGCTTCCATCCAGGCAAGGATTCCACGTCTGTATTTCCTCAGCGAAATGGGTTACCGTCGTGGGAGATGACGGAAGTTAGCTGGACCGGCAGAAGCGGGGGGATGACAGGAAGCGCTGTAATGCAACGATGAGTGTGATGGAGATTCGGACTGCGGGTTCTGCAAAGCGGAACCTAACGCGCTGATTGATTGGGAAGGTAGTCGTGCGCTAGTGCAAGGATAGCGGGCAGATACTTGCTTTGTGGAGATTCGAGTCCACATGATTTACCGTGATGCCCGTCCGTGACTGCGGAAGGAGGGCTGCGTAGATTCAACAGGATGGCTACGGGAATGTTACCTGGGGCCGGAGGGGGGAAGAAAAGAACGAAAGAAGTTCACCAAAACACAGACTATCGCGTCGCACTACAGCTGAGGAAACTCATGAGATGCTGCAGAGGTATATGTGAATCGGACAGCATCCAGCGTCCGGTTTAGGGACCTCCGCCGTTTATAAAGGCGGCGGCCGGCGGGGTGGATGATATGCGAGGCACTAGACTAGTATGGTCTGGTGAAGGAATGAAGCAGAATTAAGGGTGAGTGAAGATAAGGAAAGCACTTGCCCTTGATTCGCCGAGTAGTCAGGGGGTTCATGGGTTAGTGCCGTTGCACATCAACGCGGGAGGTCAGGGACGAAGCATGCACATGATCCCAGTTGCGCGATCCTGACACGCCGGTATGCGGTGAAGCCAGAGGTACAACCCGTAAATTCCTAGATGATGGGATGGAGGGAGATTTGACGTACCCGGGCGCGCGGCGAAAATCAGCTTGAAGTTCTGTGACTGGAATAAGAAGCCTGCTGGTCAGCGAGGCAAGGCAGAAAACAAGTACTAGAGTTTTGTGGGAAATAAGTCGAGAGTACGAGGCGCCAGGATACGCCATTCAGCTTCTACTCCGGCGGCGAATATAATGTGAAAGGATCAAACAGGATGTTCGGGCGAGAGGTGAGGACGAATGACAGACTGGGGTACCTGGCACGAATCAACTTGTAGTTCGGGTGCTTCGTATTCTTGGTTAAGATAGCATTGCACTGGCCCCTTCAAGCACTGAATATTGAGCTCTACCCTGCGGAAGATGGAGGATGGAGGACGGAGGAAGTCATGGAGGAGCGTTGGAGTGAGGCCGAAACCGCGCCCGAGACGCGGCGAGCGACCAGGGGGTAGAATGGCGCGCAGAGAGTCCGCAGCGGTTACGGCGGGCGGAATGTGAAGGCGCGCGGATTCAGCTGCGCCTACGGAGCCGCGTCGGGGAGCCAACGCACGAGCGGAAGCTCCCTTTGGAGCGCCGAACATCGCTTTGGCTGCCAGAACGGAGGGACCCCGCGCGGGACGGTGCGAAGTGAAGCACAGCAGGGTGGGCGACAAACGGTAGAACGGGTCTGCCCTGTCACGTCGCCACGTCGGTCGCTCCCGCAATGGAACTGGGGGTTGGCGCGGACGCCGGGAGGATGCAGACGCGCAGGAACCGCGGACGCGAGAGCGCAGGGATGCGCCGTTGGACGTATGCGCCGTTGGACTTGGGAAGGTGCGACAGGATTACGGCTACTGAACGTACTGAACAGTTAGAATGAGAGGAAACTGCACAGCGACGTACCTCCTGCAGCGACGGACAGGACCGCGGGACGTTAGCACTTCGTCGCGGCGCCGCTCGAAAGAGGTGGATGGGGCCGGACGCGGAATACACAGCACAGAGAACGGTGTCCGATGTAGTTAGTGAGAATCGCAACGCAAGGAGTGTACGATTGCGCACCTTTATCACAACTCGCCACTCCCGATATCCTACGGATCGGATCCAGCGCGAAGGATTTCCCGGGCTGGGGGATGAAGGCTTGCAACGCCGGCTACGACGGTAGCTGTTAGTGGGGGTTTGGACAGGTTGCGTTCGATTTCGTACCTTACGCGGAGAAAGACGAATCGCGCACCGAAATCTGGGGTCGAACTGGGGCACAGAGCTTGAGACGACGCGCGTTCTTGCAGAGTTGTTAGTAACCTGCGCGGAGGAGGAGGGCACACTGCCTGAGGGAAGTCTGCACTGGCACAAGAGGCGGATGCGGACGGCGGGCGGGGCGGGACGAGGCGGGACAGCTAGAACGAAGAGCACGTCGGCGTGACCGGGAGGCGACGGGGAGCGGATTGTGGGAGAAGATGTAGTCTCTTATAAACAGACGCTACAACAAAATTTTTACTCGTACCTCGTCTTAGAGAAGATGTGAAAGTTTCAGGTGGCAAGACGCTGCCAGGACCGGCGATCACGGCCGCCGCACACAGACCGTGTCGCGTGGACGGTGCGCAAGGTGAGGGTGCGGGCGGCGCGGTCAGAAGGCGGGGGCTCCGAGTTGCATAGGCTTTCCAGCAACGAATGAACAGGGACAAGCAGAATCGTAGTCTTACCGGAGAATTTGACGTGTCGCCAATATTTCTGAAGTGTTGGCAAATGATTTTGTAGTGTTGGCAAACTAGTTGCCAAGGCTTGCCAGGGGAGTTGCTATTACTATAGCCTGACTCTATAGATGTGCTCGAGGGCGCGGGAGGCGGTGGGCAAGACGGGCCGATGACGCTCAAAGCTGTGTTGTACTAAATTGTGGCGGCGGGATTTTGTAGTGTTGGCCAATTTGCCACAAGTGTTATGTTACCACAACTAATTAACGTCTTGGCATTATTTCTGGAGGAGGGCCACTCGCAGGTTGGCAAAATTCGAGGCAAGACGGCGATGACGTGATCAAAAAAAACTAAAAGAAAAATGCGATCAATCTACGGTGAACCGCGGTTAAACGCCGGGCCGGGCGGCCGGCGAAGTTGAAAACTCACCCTCCGGGATCAGACGCGTCGCTCGACGCGACGTATCTGAAATTGAGGGAATATTGTACCACATAAGGAGGGTAATGGTCAGGGCTATCGACCTATGTAGTTTTTAGAACGTTTTAAGTGGGTCAGAAATTGATATAGGGCAAAATAGCGGGTTTTTAATGTTTTTTCAGCCCGATTGCCAGAATCGCGATTGCTCGACCAATAATGGGGCGCTAGGCTCGATGATTTCGTTGGATCAAGCTCGAATGTATAAATAAACAACTGGGTACTTTAAATTGGCCAGAACGGACGGGCAAGGCAAGTTTTTGAAGGTGGGGTGCCGGAGCCCACCAGACGGTAAATCTTGCCAACTCGTGTTATATCCCGATTCCACCCTTTTTAAGCAACATGAAAATCCCGGGGCTTGCCCTGTTGAAAATTCAGGCCGCTCCATATTAATTTAAATCATATTAATTTAAGCGCCCTCTGGCTCGCGGCGTTCTCGGAAGGATCCTGAGGAATCAAACAGAGGTACCCAAACTTTCAGCTCGCTCAGATGCAGTATTTTCGACACCGATCTCTTCAGTAGTTGTTCTGAATTTAGGTGAAGGCTAAATCTCAGGCTCCAGGTACCCCCCTCTGCCATCCCAGTACCAAGCTGCGTTCTCACTCTCCATAGAGCGCAGTTACATTGACTCGGGATGGTGCTGCGGCTGTGTCGGGAGATCATACAGCCGCGATTGCGAATCACCATGAGATGTATATATCTGTGTCAAATCTGGGTGAGATTATCCGACTGGCGCCGGACTCGGAGCAAAGAAATTAAGGGAAAATCACAAATGAATGGAGCATGGCACCGCAATATGTTTCTGCTTGTCTCGACAGGCAGCTTCAACTTTGTGGAGTGGCCGCCGGCAATGGGGCGCTTGAAGGTGTGTCGCGCGGCGACCATTATGCAGCGCACAGAGGAAAGGGTAAGAGCCTGTCTCGTGGTGTGGAGCCCATGAATGGTGTATCAAACGAAAAGAAATTGCGCGTGCCAGATCTTTTAGAAGATCCATCGCAATGAACCGGGCGGGACCTTCCAAAACCTCCCAGCCGATTTGTCGCCGTGCGCCCTTTGCTGTCACTTAGTTGATAGCACGTTAGGTGGTGACCATCCTTACCTTTGAAGGATTGCCAACCAAGAAATGCAAGGTTGCCAAAATGAGGTGAAGGGTAGCGCTGGCAAGGTTAAGTTCCGTTCAGGTTCTGGCTCTTTTTCAGTGAACGTTTGAACCCCGAGCCTGAACCTCACGTTCGGTTCAGAGAATCTCTCAACTTTGAACCTGAACCCGCGTTCAGGTTCAGTCCGGCGTTCGAACGTGTTCGAACCTCAAAACACTTCCCAGGCCCAAAATGATTCTAAAATCAAATTCCTAGAGTTATTTGGATATCAAGAGGGTTTGGTATGGCCAAAAACTCACCCAATATCAAGCTAATGGGCATAAAGAGAGAGACAGAACTAATTTGAGGACGGGGACTCAGCATAGATCCAATAAATCAGGCGAGGATCCGTCGTTTCACGCTGTATAAGTTAAAGTCAGTGCCCAAGGAACCTTTTACCCACTAGATCTCATAGAACCATCCTCATTACACCCTGTGGCGCCCAAATTGCCATTGAAATCACCGACAAACAAGGCTGTTCCGATTCGGGGTTCGGGGTTCGGGGTTCGGGTCAGTGCGGGAAAGATTGCCTTGCCCGAAGTTCGAACCCCGAACCGAGCTTTAGGTTCAGGTTCAGCACTGAACGTCGCGTTCGGTCTAGTTCGGTTCGGGTTCGAACCCATTTCTTGAACCGGACCTTGCCCCCACTAATGAAGGGTAGCCAGGTGGTAATGAGAGATGGCCAAGGCCTGGTGAAATGGTTGCCGGAATGCGTTGGAAATCGCCCTAACCCTAACCAAGCAGTAAAAAAAAGAAATAGGCGCGAACACAAGCCTCATTTTTACGTTTACACTCGACAGGTCAGTACCAAATTTGCTTCAAGTTATTTGAGGCAAAGGGCGCTGAAACGGTATTAGGGACACGCAATGCAGAACAGCGCCCAAGACGAAGAACTCGCGGCATAAAAGCGGCGATGGAATGAGAGGCGAACACCGCCGAACGACCCTACTTTCCATGCTAACCGAAAGAAAGGATGCAGAAATCGCCGAAGGATCGTAGGCGCGCGAGGGGTAAAGGGAAGGCGACGAAGGCTGGATAACAACGAACACAAGCACCCGTCCCACGGGACGCTTACGCGAAGAGAGAGAAGAGAAACACGGGAATAATAGAACACCCATGGCCAGCAGCGCCGACAAAGGAGGCCTCTATTTTTACTGAGAACTCGATCCCGAGGAAGACGCGCACAGGGGAGCGAAAAAAAATGGAGAAGGAGACGTGAGGGATGGTATTTACCCGCGAGCCATTGCACAAGAGAGAAGAGCGGCTACACCACAGGCGGGAAATGCGCCGCAAGAGGGAGCGTGAATAGTGCGTTTATGTTCTCGTTGCCAGGCGACCGAATGGGGACGAAAAACGAACGTCTTGAAAGCAGGGTACGCTCCCGCTCGTATAAAGCGCGCGCGTCGGGGGCGCGGGGTAGTCGCGGCTTAGGTGTCCCTGCGGGAGAAGGTGGAGGTTAGCGATGTGGAGCCCGGGGAGATGGAAGATGAGTGATGCGGGAGGGATGTGTGTGGATTCCGGGGCGAGTGCGCCTATTTCTTTGTTAGTCCAGCTTTGGGGGCAGAATGGTGGCTATGGTATGAACACAGCTACCGGTGGCTGAGCACATGACACAGCCACCGTTTTGAGGGCTAGGCAAACAACTTAGGCCGGAGAAAACCGGCAACGCTCTAGCTAGTCCCCGAAATCACGTTGCTCAGCGCATGAATTCGTGGTACTTCACTGCCCCCATCTTTCCCAGGCACGCTTGAATGAGAAGAGAGATTTCTGGAAAGTGGCAAAATTCCGGTGCACGCAAATGAGAACTTCGCCAGACGATGCAGTTGTGCGGCAGCAGAGAGGGAACAATAAAGCGTAGGCAGAAGAACAGGAAGCAGTACACAGATAATCCAGCTCCAGTCGTGCCACGGAAAGTCTAGACCCACCGTCTCCGTCGCTTCTCAAGCCTCCCTCATTGCTCAGACTCTGTCCACCTGCCATGCTCGTCCCTCCAGTTCTCCTGTTTTCGCGGATCTTCAGGATCAGGACACGCGTAATAAGCGCTATAAAGCATTCGGAGGCCATTATACCCGACGCTTGATATTGGCGCTCAACCAATCTAGTCCCTCGTAAAGACCGTCGCCAGACGTCGCACACGCGGCCTTGCGGGAGAGGATGGATTAACGTGCGCGCTGAGACGGGCAGCGTCGAACGCCTACCTGAATGTACCATGTCCGCTGCCTTCGGCCGTGAAGACCGAGTTTGTCCGTAAGCTCCGCAGCGTTCATCGCATTCGGCAAATCCTGCTTGTTTGCGAAAACGAGGAAGAGGACATCGCGGAGTTCGTCTTCGTTGAGCATCCGCTGCAGCTCCTCGCGGGCCTCAGGCACACGATCCCGATCATTAGAATCGATGACGAAGATGATGGCCTGGGTGTTCTGGAAGTCTTTTCGAGGTGTGAGGCCGGCAAAGGGGCGAGAAAAATTGGACACACAGTGGTTATACAGCCGACGAATCATTTCCTGGCCGCCGACGTCCCACACGGTGAAGGAGATGTTCTTGTACTCGACAGTCTCGACGTTGAAACCTGATTGGATGCGTTGAAGCGACTGCGGGAAGCGAGACAACGTGGATACTCACCGATCGTTGGAATGGTGGTGACGATCTCTCCCAGCTTCAGTTTGTACAGTATGGTGGTCTTACCAGCGGCATCGAGACCGACCTTATCGAAAGGAGAATTATATGGGGTACACAATGCATGAGACGTGAAATCAGACCATAAGAATTCCTATCGAGGGCCGCAACGTTAGAAAGATTACGAAAGAAATCGCCTAGAATTACGCACGCACTTCCTTTTTGCTAAAAAGGCCGGAGAGTAGACGGGACACGGAGGGACCCATGATGGAAGAGCGAGTTGAAGGAAGATGTAGAAGATGGAGATTCTGTGAGCCTGTTTGCAAGTTGATCGTTAGGTAATCGACTCGGATGTCCTGGTGAATTGATTCTATCCGCAGGCCGAGCTCAGCTTTTATGCTACAGGGCCTTTATGGAGGACACGTATGTCCATCCCTCCGTACGTCGATGTACTGCGGCGGGGATCAGAACTCTGACACATTTCGATTTTTACAACATCATTCTGACTCTCGACGGTTCCGCTGATCTCGGGCCTGTCTTTGAAAACGATAATTCGATCTTACAGCATAGGATACGAGGAAAGTTTCAATAGCCAACATTTAAGATACTTGTAGTTTTAGTTATAATTACAATGGCGAATAAGCACTAGTTGAATTCTGAGGGTCTCGATTTTGAGCCTCGGCGTTTCTGGCGGTCAAGCTTGTATCTCCAGCTCTGATAGCAATTTGACGGGGAAGGCTGATATTGGCACATCTAAACAGGATAAGTTGCTCGTGCAAGTTAGCATTCGACTAGATTCGGTGGCGTGCTGTGTGTCGACGTGATCCATTAGACGTGGCGGAAAATAGGAACGGAGTCATACCTTGCCATATATTCTCTAGAGCCTTGCTTGTGCTGATGCGGTGAGACCTAGCTATCTAATCCGAGAATGTGGTGCCACATTCTCGGATTAGATAGCTAGGGAGGTGGGGGGAAACAGAGCGAGACACTGAAGTATTTGTTTTTGACGTCCGCGGACGAGGGGTGTTGCCGTTGGAGGGTGCCTCTCCCCTGTCTCTAGATCACGGACTGGATCAACAGGCTTCCTCCGGGAGATTGACGGTCCGCACAGCCACGATCCCTGGTCCTAAGCGAGTCCTTTGATCGGATTGATCGGCCGGGTGCCCGCCTCCCACGCCGTCATCAAGTGATGGTCACATCTCGTGCGTCAGCTCGTTTCCGCTCGCGAACCTCGATCGCGGTTCGTCGCGTCGCGCGCGTCCCCCGACCACCGGTGGATCTTGATCGACATCCTCGGCGGCCATCACCATGTCCTCTTACGATTCATTTGGACCTTTCTCTGCACTAGGGACGGCCTACAAGGCATTGAATTTGGGGCGGTAAGCCGAATACATTTAGATACGCTAAAAATGTTTGTGTAGTAGTCAAGTAATATAAAATAATGTATGCCCACCGTGAATCTTGGGAATCTCGGCTCCGAGTCATCGCCATCGCTGATGAAATCAGATAAAACGGTGGTCTCTTTGCACCTCAGCCCACCGGCGTGCTATCTCTGCATTGTTGGCCAGGAGCTCCCTCCAGATCTCGGCTACGGCACTGTCCTTCTCTTTGATTCGACGTTGGCCCGTCTTCGTGTATGCAAAGGCACCATCAGCATCTGGATGATCCAAGTTGTCGTGGAAGAATCTGCGCGCAGCGGCGGCATCGGACTTCTCTTGAGACTCGCGGGCCTCCTTCAGCGCATCGAGAATTTGCTGGTATCGCAGACGGACGCCCGCAGTGCTATACCGTGCCCAGAAGTCTTCCTCGCTTGGGAATCTTTGACATTCTTCGACTAGGAACTGCTGTCAAGTCAGCGCCGCGGCGATACCTATCAAAGAAGCTGCCGGCGGACCTTCCAGTTTCCCCATACCGTCCGAATCTTGTCCCAGGCACCGTTCTTATGGCTACGACCTTGCTTGCGGCGCTGATAAAACAAAGGCCAGTACTTGATTGCGATCCCCCGGCCGTTTACCGTCAGAAGTGTCGAGGATTCCCATTCCCGGAACAGCCGCGGAATATCACTAGAAAAATGGATATTTGGCGGGACTGGAACTCGCCCGTTGTCGAAAGTGAACTCCTCGTCGTTTTCCAGGAGCACTATGGTCAGATTCTCGGGCTCTATCGCTTCAGCAGGGACGAAGGTGCTAGTGCTCGGGACCACTCTGTGATATGCCATACTTGCACCTGGGGCTGCGGCTGCGGCTCGGGGTGGTAACGCGGTCGAACTTGGTTGTCCTCCACGGGATTCGGTGGCCAGTAGCGCCGAAATGCCGGAATGTACACCCAGAATTTGACTCTTCATCCCTTTAATCTCACGCTCGATCCTGCGCAAGCGGATATCTGTTTTACGCGGCTCCTGGAAGGCCAGTTAATTACATTCAATGTCCTGAAGCGTATCCTACCTCGCGTTGTGGTCTCTGGATCAGATCCGAAAGTGCCGCCACCTGAGAACTTAACGCGGAGATCATTGTAGGCAATCTTTCATTATTGTCATCGGACGGCGGAGCACCCAACGTCTCGTTGGGGGTGTGGTTGCAACCACTGGAGGTACGAGGCTCCGTAATTTGGTCCCCGTCGTCATCTTCATCACTGGCCGGTTGTAATGACCGGGAGGTGGACGGCATTGCCCATGGCGCAGATGTCAGAGCCGCAGCTGCCTGATACACAATCAAGTCCAGTGAGTTCGTTTCCCATTTAAATTCGTATCAGAACTCACCCATTCATTGTTGGTTGTGATTTCAGCATTATTTATCTCTCTCTGACCACGCACTGCGACACGTTTGCTCGGATATTCGGTCTCGGGCTCGATCTGCCCAAATTGGGACACAATTCGCTTTCCCGAGTGCGTATTGAGTCTGGAACCCGATAAATCGCCTCGGCTGCGCTTAACCCGGGGCTGGAAGAGTCTAAATCGCAGTAAGAAACAATGCAATATTCTAAATATGTTTTTTTCACCCAATCCACTGCTCTCGATCATTTGCGTAAGTGCGCAAGCGGTCTACCAGCACACCCTTGTTCGGACCCGAAATGGGAAGGCCGTAGCTCCCAAGGTATGCCTGCAGCTCCTTTGTGGTTGTTTTATTCGTTCTGTGTCCAATAATCAGTCAGTTAGTCTCATTCTGCGCTGCCAGGACCGGCAGGGTGGAATCTAGGCTTACATTTTCAGCTGTACCTCCTTGATCAAACGATCCGCTCCTAGGGTTTGGTTCAGCTCCGGCAGAGTGAGCTCCTCCACCCATGGAGCAGACGGAGGCATCGAGTTCGAGTGGCAAATTTTATAGGGGTACTATGTGAGTCACATGTCACCACTCTCTCTTTCGACGACCATCATGCCATTGCC
The DNA here is from genome assembly GCA_029378255.1 of Mycena rosella. Classification (NCBI taxonomy): domain Eukaryota; kingdom Fungi; phylum Basidiomycota; class Agaricomycetes; order Agaricales; family Mycenaceae; genus Mycena; species Mycena rosella. Next base: position 7,411 of record JARKIE010000298.1, on the reverse strand, counting down.
ACCGGGTGCGGCGGGTGCTAGCACCATCTTTGCATCTGCACAGACCATTGGAAAGGAAGCAGTCGAAGCAGAGAATGAAGAGGAGGTGGAATCCATGCTCGCGACTCTTGAACTTGATGCAAGAGGCGGCACAAATCGAGGCGCCGATGTCCTGGAATCTGAATCCCCCAGCAAAGTCGCCAAAATTCAGAGAGAAGAGATGTCTAAACACCTCAAAAGCGCTTCAGAGAATGTTATTGTCGATAATACTCGCAATGAATATCGGCGGTGAGCATCAAACTATTTTCTGCATCAAATCCACTACTTACTTGGTGTTGTTCAAACCACAGTCTGTGGACACAATTCATTAATTTTTGTGTTGCCATTGGATGTTTTTCAGCAACTGAAGATGTGGATAAATTGTTCAAGAAACCGGCTGCCGAGGTTCCGACTTGGATCGCACTTTGGATCATGAACAAGTAATGTAGTTTCTCTACCCGTACCTCACAAACACTAATTATTTTTGGCGGGTTTAAAGGTGCGATGATTGCGACATTCAAACCGGAAAACCTAAGGACCCTTCCATCGCGCGATCCACATACAGCACAGCACAGAAAATGCGAGCTGCAATGAGCCACAAATTCTCGCGTGATTATGAACTCGGGACTCAAGAATGGCAAGCCAACCCTATTATATCTGGCCAGTTCTATGGCAATCCTTCCATATCTACTGTTGTCTCCCAGTACATGATCAGTCTCCGCCGAAACAAGGCCAGTTATCATACATTCCTTTGATCCGACGCGGCACGCTCATTGTATATTCCAGGTTCGTGCTGGGGAGGTTGTAACCAGCGCACGAGCCATGGACGAACCGACAATGAAAAAACTCTGGACCTACAATACCCAGTTCCCAGTCGAGGCCTCCACAAGCTACGGTTCAACGTCAAAAAAGCGTCAGCAGGAACACCCGGAGGACTGGGCTGGGCATTCCTTCCGAATGCTGCTGCAACTCTTGTACATAGTCTCGATGCTCTGCCTGCTTCGGTACGACGAGGCTTTACGAATCACCTGGCAGGATGTCCGGTTCGAAAAGTTGGAGAATGGTGTCCTCCGTATTCGCTTGGATTTACCATTTCGCAAGACTCATCAGAATGGAGGTAAGCATCGTTTATTTCACAATCAATACACTCACTCAACACCGTTGCGTTCCAGGTATTGCCCCTTTTTATTTGTATGCCAACCCCGACAGACCATGGATGTGCCCGGTGAAGGCCTTCGCAATTATGTGGCAACTCGCCGTTGTAAATGAGGGTACCCCATCTGGTTACATTTTTAGAAAGAAGGTCGGGCGTAACGGATGGAGCATGAATGCTGGCGACGGCATGGTATGTTTTTTCATATTGCGATTATCCAGTTCACTGAGATATTTTGCATCTGTAGTCAACCGATTCCTTCATGGAATATTTCCGCAACAACCTTCTGGACATTGAAATCGATCCACGCCCATACGGTACCCACTCTTTTCGTCGTGGAGGATGCCAGTACCTTGCGATGGTTCTCCGCTGGCCCTTCCGCAATATTTGCTCCTGGGGCGGGTGGGCTGAGAATTTCGACAACCCCGGTACCTTGTTCAAGTACTTGTTGTCCTGGACTGATACTCCCCTGCTCGAGCGTGAGGACTACCTTAATCCTAACCGTACGGTGGGGGATGTATGTCCCGCATGTAATCGTAGCTGCCACTGCTCTTAGAAATATTATTATTCTCTTACTGTCGGCCTCACACCTGCTCGTTTGTTAGCATGACTGTGAAATATCGAGTTCTTTCCCTTTCGTCCAGTCGAAGATCTCCTTTTCTTCCGACTGGGGGTTTCTATCTCTTCGGTTGGAGGTTTAAATTTGTCCGACTGAAAGTATCTGAGAATATGTCCGCTTCGTCCGGTCGAGAGTCCATTTATTCCGGCCGGACTAACTGCATCAATATGTTCGTTTCATCCGGTCGAGGGTCAGATCTGTTCAGTCGGGGTTTTTCCTTTCTCCCCGACTGAACCATTATTGTGTCCGACCGGCCATAATTTATTGTTATGTCCGTTCTTCCTGTCCGGCGACTGCTCAGTTCATCCGTTTCTTCCGTTCGTCCCGATATGGACTCGTGATCCGAGCCCCCACAAAGTTAGGGGTATCTACCTTGTCCTTTACCACCATGTCTCCCGCAATGGAAGAAGTGCCCTATGAAACAGATGATGTGTATGTCTGTCGACCTATCATTCAGTTCATTATTAACCTTTCGACAGTGCTGTATCTAAACCAGCTCTGATAAATTTAGTGCAACGTCAGGTCCACAAATGGCCGGGTGGTAAATTTAACCCCAAGGACAAGAACATAACTGCAGCACGAATTCGCGAGGTATTGCTTGATCCCCAGTGTGGATTCACAAAGCCAGACATCGCGATGGGGGCTCTCGAGTCGCCGGCAGCTGATGCAGCCTCTAGTGAGCACAATTATGCAGTGCTTAGGCAAATTTTGAGCAACCATAGATCCTGAAATCCCGGAAGGGGGCGGTGACGAATATATGGATTCCCCTCGAGCTTCTCGTAATTCAGAGGCAAGTTCCTAGGCTTTGCAAACGAAATTTACCATCAATTCAGACTGTAGACTCCCGAATCCGAGATGCGATGGGTCAAATTACTCATCGAAGATGCTCGTGGTCTCCAAAAACCCCTCAGGATATCGCAGAAGGTACCTCTCTATGTTATAGATACCTCACGGTGTGGCCCGGGCGAGTGGCGAGCACACCTGCGAGACCTTTTAGGAGAACTGCAATCCAGTAATGCAGCGCTTACGGGCACGTACAATTTAGTTCCACTCACCTCCCGCTGTGCTAAGATATTGAATTTTGATTAGGCTCCGTCAAAGTGGCAATCCGAGATCCTGAACATCCCGACCACCGAATATATTTTGCAAAGGTTACGGATGATGCCCTCTTGGATGAGGTTCAGCCACAGCCGCAATTAGCTATCATCCCTAGCTCCGGGTGTCTTGAAATTTTCGTTGATCATGTACGTACCTCCTTTATTTGGATCTCCCGCCGAAGGTCCATCGATTTCTTGGCAGGCAGAGGACACCTATTTCCATGTCGATCCAATTCACAGTCAAGGCAACCAGACCAATACACAGTTCCAACCCAGATTTGATACTAAGGATCCCAATGCGAAGCCTCTCGACCACGCTCGGAAACGCGCAGCTAACGAAGCCGACAAGAAAGTTAAGAGAAATGCTGACGTCGAGTGGTTGATAGCCGAAATAAAAACTCTTCCTGGGTATGCAGAGTTTGAGGGGAGCCGTCGAAAGGTTCAGAATAATCCTGGTGTTGTGGCATCCTGGAATTTCATGGCCTTCGTTTCGGAGACTTACTACCGGCAGCCCTCGCATATCCCAGTAAGCAATTGTTTGCTAACCCGGATTCCGATTTTGATCATTCCACAGGGCCGGGGGTAACAAGAAGATCCAGAAGCAGAGTATCCAAACAGCTCTCGGGGTGGGGTCAACATCCCTGTGCGAAGCCGAGAATGCCGCACGAATCCTCAAACGCTACGGTGAAGGCGGGACAAGCCCTGCAAACTCTGTAATCAGCCGTGTTTCTTTGGAGGAGGATAAACCAAAGGGAGCGAAAGTCCTGTACCCATTTCTTCTCAATTGGGACAAGACACACAGCTGATTTTGACGCGTTGACTTGCCCGTTCCCTGTATAAAACTGAATATATCTTGATTCTGTCAATACAAGCTCTTTCTGACACTGCTCAGTCGAACAATTGCCTACAATCCTATATTCGATTCTGTGGGGTACGATTGAGATCATTATTCGAGCGAACCGGCGACGACATATCTAGAGAGGATGCACTGAAGAGGACGAGCATTCATCAGCTTGAGAACCAATCAGACATCAACAACCCGGGATGGCATCGACACGCAAGGAAAATCAAGTCCAGTGTTCGATACATGAGACGTAGCAGAAGCATTAGAAGAGACAGTAATGGATCACATATATTTTTCAGGAATAAATCTACGGCACCCCCCGTGAACAAGGAGCCCAGCAATAACAATTACAGAGAAAATAGTAACTCGGGTCGGCTCCTCTCCGAAACCCTTTGTCGCAATGCATCACCGTAGCGGCTTTCAGCACGAACCTGGGGTATATCCCGGCATGGACTTAATTAGCAGGCACTCCGAAAACGAGGACGGAGACATACCAGCATGCCGCCCATTTCCAGCAATTTTTCGGGCTGGCGCGTGCGGCTGTAGAACACTAATACACTCCATACAGCGCCGCAGCTAACCTATCCGAGCTACCCACGTGTAACGGCACATCTGCTGCTGGCCTCGTGCTAACCCCGAAGACAATAATCAGCGAGCAGCGAATTCAGAATGAGATGGTGCATACCAATACAGATGAGGGCTGCGGAAGCTGACGGTCGAGCGGACATCGCACGCTGTGCGCAGGCCTCTGGAGTTGCGACGCCCTGCGGCAGGAGCTGTAAGGGAACAGGGTTAGCAGGGAAGGAGTAGTACAAAAATACACGCGTACCTCGGTGGCCACTGACCCAATAGACACATACCTCACCCGCAGACACGCTGGACTAGGCACCTGCGGAAAGTGCAGGGCTCAGACGCCAGCGAATGTGTCCCTCCCGGCGCGCCGTGGGCCTCGTTTCACCGCACCCACGGAGTGTGCATGACTTGATGACTCCGCCCGAATTGGCGGCGACGGGGCGCTTTCAGGGTCGAAGGATGCGGCGGAAAGGGTCTGCGGGATGCGGGGGAGGTTAAAATGGAGAGAGAGTGAGGCTAAATTTAATCGAGGTGGACACTGACGCTTTGCTGATGGCAGCAGCACTCCGAGCCACGGCGACAGCGACGACAGCGAAGAGATCACCCGAGGCATGCTTGCGGGACTGTTAAGGAAGAAGTCAGATGTGTGGGTGGAAGAAGTCGGACTGAAATTGAAAGACTTCTGACTGTTTTTGTCCGGGTGATGGTATCATCGCTCCGAGCCGCTGCGCTGGCGCGTGTCGACGCCGAAGCGAGCAGGCACCCCGAGGCATGTTCGAGGGTCACTAACAAAGAAGTCAGCGGTTTGTACCAAGGACATCGGACCACAATTAAAAGACTTACCGGTAGTTTTCTCCGGGAGGTCGGTGATGGTATCAGCGCTCCGAGCCCCTGCGCCGGCGCGTGTCGACGCCGAGGCAAGCAGACACCCCGGGGTATGTTCGAGGGGTTACTAACGAAGAGGTTATTAGTCTGCCTGAAGGGGATCGGAGGGGAATTGAAAGACTGACCACTCATTTTGCCCGGGAGTAAGGTGACGGCACGCCACCAACGACGTATTTAGACGCCGAAGTGCGCAAAGGCACTGGGTCACGCCTGATGTGGTCTAATGCAGAGGATATTAGTTTGATCAGAAGAGAATTGAATGACTTACCATTCATTTTGCAGCGAGATGCTCGGGCTGGTCTCGTGCACCCGTGTCATCGCCGGCAATCCGTTAGGTTGCCTACTTGCACTTTTCCTGTCCCCGATGGACACGGAAAGTGCAAGTAGGCAATTAAAAAATTCCCCGCCGCATCAAAGCCGTCCGGACAGTAGGACATACTTATCCGTCGGTGGGATAGACAGACAACACAGGGCGCGGCCTCAGAGCACATGCCGCCGATGTGGATAGACTAGCAGCGGCCGCCAGCGTGGATGGAGTCGTTGGTGGAAGCTGGGACATCGCGATGAGGTCGCTGCGGCTGCGAGCTGAATCGGGCGGAGTCAGTATCAAGGAGAGGTGTATTAGGGCATGATTACCCTTTCATTGGATGTGCACCTCCCACCTCCCTTGGTTCGCGCCGCAAGCCGCACACGCACAACGATCCGTGGAGTCACGGATGTTTCCGTGTGTGCGGCATACATTTGCTCGCAAGGGTGCTCGCTGATGCTCGTGGCCAACGCATCCCCCCACCAATGTGCACGTCGATCCCCGCCCTGGTCGTACTGAGGGCCTGAGCGATTCGCTGTGCGGCGTGAGTGAGGCCAAAATTAATGTACTTCCCACCACGTCCCCGCAGAATTGTGGGCGATGACAGCGAGGCTTCGGGTGTCAAGGGAGCTGAAACACGTGGCGAGAGAGGTCGTACAGGTGGGGAGTGTCGGTTAGACGGCGGGACTCGACCAATCCAATATGTGCGGGACGTATTCGGATGCTCACCAGAGTCTGAGATTGGGCCGATTTTTTCGGGCGCTGCGCGCACCGAATTATTACACCTGTAATTCAGCAACTGGAAATTTAGCAGTTTAAGGCTGTAACACGCACTTTGAGCCCGCAATATATATGCATCCAAAAAAATTAGGTGGCGTTACGCGCCGTGCGCACAAGGGCAACGAAGCCGGCAAACCGCGTAGGCACGTTGTAATTCTGAAATGTGAGAGCATTGATTTATCGAGGACGGTGGTGTGGAAGGAAGGGTTGAGGCTTGAGATTGAGTCGCATGTTGTGGACGAGGAGTGCTTTATTTGGTGATAATTGCCCTTTCGGCATCTGGGACCATCCTCGGCGAGACCAGGACTGTAAATCTCTCGATTGACAGCACTGCGTTTCGCGTTTGATGCGGTTTCAAGCCAGTTTCAGGCGGCAAATCAGCATCCTTCGGGTCGGTAGATTGACGGTCCCTGTGGGAAATTTACAGTCCTTTTGGAACCCCGCTCGGCAACGTTCGGCGCACGTTAAAGTCATTGCCCGCTCGCTCCCCTTGGCCAAAATAAGAATTCCAAAGGTGCAGAATGCTTTTAATAGGTGTATGTTTGACTCTGCCACCTCAAAATATTTTACTTCGGCCTCTACTCGCTACTGCAGACCCTTCACCACCCAAATCGTGCTTGCGCGTGACTCCGCCGCATCGGGCCAGCTTATGTCATCGATCAGGACCGTCAATCAGGTCGGGTTAAGATTTACTTCCCGTTCTGCATCCGTAAGTCAATTTTCAAATGCGATGTGTTGGCTCAGTCTGGGTGTTACTCATTCAGAGTGCTGAAAGCTCAGCTTCGAAATGGGGAGGAGGGCGTAGGATTAATCCAAATCCTCGTGTCCAATACCATGAAATTTACGGTAGCTATTCGTCGACCCCGGGTTGGGAGATAGCGGATGATTTCAGTTCTCCCCTTCCGCGCTCAACCGTTTCACTCAAACAACAAAGCACCGAGTGAAGTTCTGACATGGCCAACTAATAACTTGACAAGGTCCCGCCTTGCCGGACCGCACACACTAGGTGCGCATGCTTGATGCGTCGACTCGGCACGTCCGTGAAGCTCAAGGAACTGGGCATATGGGCTCATTTCTTGTCTTGAGCAAATTGTCCAATTATTTCATTCAGTGTGAGTAGGCCGATATAAATGAC
>JARKIE010000297.1:0-113453 GCA_029378255.1 Mycena rosella | reverse complement strand
ACTTCTACCAAGTCAACTTGGACAGGTATGACGTGGTCATTGGAACCCCCTTCATGAATCAGCATGGCGCGATCTTAGAATTTGGTGCGTGTGAAGTCCACTTCAAGAATGGGTCCATTATAAAAGTGTTCATGTCACTCGAGGAAGCGTCCCTGGCTGCATCCCATAAAGGCGACGACAAGGGCACTCCCTGCAAATGACTACCTCTACCACCTGCCGATCCTGCCTGCATGTATCCGTTTCAATTGGAATCGGAAGTGGAATACCAAGAGATGATCAAGATATGGTATAAAGTCACCATCAAAGATGTAACGAACAAAGACGAGCTCGCACCTAAACTACCCACCCACACTACCCTGGGATTATCACCAGGTAAGCGAGCGGGAAAGTGACTAAGTTGGGCCTTCTGACCCCAAACACGAGGGACAATATGAGAACGAACCCAACGACAGAATGAACGAGGATGAGAACAATGAATCCTGGACCATCATCACGTTTGGACTATTCGAATGACCCCGCGACAGGTTCCGAGAGAACCTGAAGCACCGGGATGCCCAGATGATGCTGGGACTATTTGACACCACCCATATCACCCTATCATCATGTGAGAGTCGGATATCATCTATGGGCGATGACGACCCACACAGGCTACATGAAAAAGCGCTGGAAGAGGCAATTAATATCATTCAGATATAGAGTGCGCAGGTCATTGAGAGATCCGATCAGGAAGATGAATCCCCTCGATGACTCCACGTGCTGCGCGCCAAGTGGTTTGAAGTGTGTGCGGACCTCATGGGACCCATACCACTCCAACTTCCCCCTCTGCGCGAGATCAACCATGAGATTAACCTCATCGATGAGAAGGTCACTTACAACTTCCATATACCACGATGCCCTGAAGCACTGCAGCCCCAGCTTTGCGCCAAGATTCAATGGTACACCGAAGTGGGATGGTGGGAACTCACACCAGTCCCGCAGGCGGTGCTACTATGCATCCCCAAGAAGGATACAAAACTACGCACAGTCATGGACGCATGCCAACAGAACGACAACACCGTAAAAGATTGTAACGCCATTCCCAGACCAGGATGCGATTTGTATGGACGTGGCCAGGGCCCCCACCGCTCGAAGATAGACATGTTGGACGCTTACAAGCAAGTCTGAATAGTCGACCAAGACATCTGGAAAACAGTGTTTGCAATCATGCAACAGGGTGATTGCAATGCCCTGGCAACATTCCAGCGGCTAATGACCTGGATATTCTGGGATGTCCTCGGGGACCGGGTACACGTCTACCTGGACAATATATTCATATTCTCAGACTCAGTTACCAAACACGAAGAGCACTTAGGAATAGTATTTGCATGCCTTCAGGAGCAGAAGCTATACCTAAGCAAGAAGAAGTGCGACCTATATTCGAAGGACATGGATTGCCTCGGACATCGTATTGATGACCAAGGACTCCACACGGATGCCGACAAAATGTCGAAGGTACTGGATTGGCGCCCACCGAGGTCCCATAATGAGGTCCTTCAGCTACTAGGCCTCATCCAGTACCTCACCCATTTCCTTCTGAAGGTGGCGCACTTCATGTCACCACTGGAATCCATCTGTAAAGGCGGCCAGGTGTTTGTTTGGCAGCCATTCCACCAACACTGCCTGGACCGCATCAAGGTAATTGTGCGCAAGACACCAATATTGTGTTCGATAGACATGAAGAATCCCAACCCGATATGGATCGTCTGTGACGCATCCGTAGTCGGGGTCGGGGCACTCTATAGACAAGGACCGGACTGGCAATCCTGCCGGCCCACAGGTTTCTTGTCCAAGAAGTTCACCTCAGCACAGCACTCCTACCGAACTTACGAACAAGAGGCGCTCGCCATGATGGAATCACTACTGAAATGGAAAGATCAGCTCATTGGCCGCAAGATCATGATAGTGACTGACTACATTGTGTTGCTGGTGGTCAAACATGCCGCACGCAGTCGTCTCAACAGTCGTCTCATCCGATGGGACGAGTACATGTCTCGATTCGACTTTGAGATAGTACATGTCCCCAGAGTCCAGAATAAAGTGGCGGACTGCTTGTCTTGTTTCTTCGAAAACGACACAGCCGCCGACATATACGAGGATGCAGACTTCGTCAACGCTGACGTCCGACTCGACCCCGGATTGGACTTTTTGACCAGTTCTCCCCTGAACGAGGTCAAGAAGGGGGGGGAATCACTTGATTTCCTGGCACGATGGGTATCAGAGCCAGTTGAAGCTCGTGTACTCGAGGCCGAGGAACTCGAGCGACACACCGAGAAAATGAAGACAGAGGGCTTTGACATATCAGCCATCTCCCTTGAGGACGCATTGAACTCCACTGAGCCATTGCGACCTCGAGTCGAAGGCAACCGCTCATTTCTCGACGCAGTCAAGAAGGGATACGTTGGGGACCCGCTCTTTGCGAAAGTAATAGTGTCCCCATAGGCATTCCCCCTATTCTCATTTGTCGACGGGCTACTTTACGCCCACAACACACTCGGGAAGAAATGCCTAGCGGTTCCCCAAGGAGCCCGACTCCAGGGGAAACGCAAGCTTACCGAGACCGTGATCAACCAGGCCCACAAAACTTTGGGACATCTAGGCAACCTCTGAACTTCGGAGTATGTACGCTGATTGTAGTGGTGGCTCAAAATGGGCCCCGAGATAGAGGAATTCTGCATAGGATGCATGGCCTGCAAGATGTCTAAGACATCCAACTAGGCCCCTCCTGGATTACTACACTCAATGCCGATTCCTAGTCAGCCCTGGGACTCAATTGGGATGGACTTTGTCAGTCCCTTTCCGAGCTGCCTAGGGTATAACTATATGCTCGTCGTAATATGCAGACTCACGAGTTAGTATCCCTCATGCCCATGAAGGTGACCGACACGTCATCTGATGTTGCTTGGTTATTTGTGCACGACATAGTGCAGCTGCATGCAGTTCCCAGATTGATTGTATCGGACCGGGACACCAAGTTCACTGCCAAGTTCTGGAGGGAGCTACACCGACTAACGGGCGCCGAATTGCTTATGTCGACCTCCTTCTACCCTCAAACAAACGGCACATCAGAGCGCACTATTCACAACGTAGCGCAGATACTACATTCAATCGTAGACCCGACCCAGAAGGATTGGGTCTACTTACTCCCAATGGTGGAGTTTGCCATCATCTCAAGCATTAGTGCGTCCACCAGGTATGCACCATTCGAGCTCAACTACAGATATGTACCCCACATGGGAGACGTTGCAGCGACACCCACAGAGTTCCCCGGTGTGCAGGACTTTATGGACAAAGCCCTTGCCAACATTGCGATGGCCCATGATAATATCATTGAGGCCCGCATCAAGGCCACCCACTATGCCAACAAAGGGCGACGCGAAGAAGTCTCTTACGACGAGGGTGACATGGTATACCTGTCCACCAAGAATCTAAACTTGCTGAAAGGACAGGCCTGCAAACTGGCTCCCAAATTTATAGGGCTTATAAAATTATAAAAGCCCAGCTGCGGACATCCAATTATACACTGGAATTACTGACCGAATTATGGACCCGTCGCATACACCCTACATTCCATGGGTCCCTCCTACGTCCCCACCATGCTAGTAACGATTCTACCTTCCCCAGTAGGGAGGCCCAGCGGTACTACAATTTTGGAATGCCCGACGATCAAGAATGGTTCATCGACAAGATTGTATGCCACGAGTCGCAGGGACGCCGGGACGCCGGGTCCACTTCTGGGTGAAGTGGACCGCAGACGACCTCACATGGGAGAACCCGAGCGCATTAAACGACATGCAGGCCCTGGACAATTATTTTGAGTCCCAGGGTGTCTCGTGTTGGCAGGATCTGTCAAAATAAATGACACATCCGGCCCGCAGATGCGAGATCACTGATGGATGATCCCATCTTACATCCATTTTCTCTTTGTTCCTTATCACCATGTTGAACCCTCAACAAATGTGGGTTCGATCACCCAAAGGTGTCTACTACTGGCGCGACCCTAATGGGAACGTCTGGAAAGGACCCACGATGACCGCATATGGGTCCCTTCTCAGGAGTCCCCCGCTGGAATGCCGCCCCTACCTGATGACTTTGCAGAGCAGCTGGGCAACCCAGCGCCTACTCCCCCTTCTCACTGGGCACAAGGTGCAATATTCTGGGCCCAGAAATACACAGGAAACTCTACATAAATTTCAAATTTTCCGGATAATTACCGAGTATTTACGGGGCCCATAAACTTCAAGGATATTTCAAACAACCTTGTGATTTGCTTAGTATTTCCGGGCGCCGGAAGTTTGAAATATTCTTGGCATTTCCTTGGCAAACACTTACTATTTCCGGGATCAGGAAATTTGATATTTCTGGACCCCGGAAATTGCATTCATATATGACCGCCAAACACATTATGCATGACCAAACCTTCCAAAAATGGAAATACTTTATTTCCAAAAACAGGTGTCATGTTGAAATCCATCAATCTTACATCAGCTCCTGAATCTCAGGATTTCTCAGATTCCTTAATTTTGTCCCTCAATTTGAGCACACACATATACATTCCTGTCCGGTGTATTCAACACCACAAACTCACAAATAACTATTTAAATTAATGTGAACATACACTCTGAGAAACTCAATGGCAGAGTCCTGACTTGGAGCTGATGTGTGAGGAGGGAACTGTAGCTGATTCCGTCTGGCACACTGGGGACAATAAGCAATATACAGGGCCTGTATATGCTCAGGATATGCTCAGGATATTACAAATATCCCCAGAATATACTACCCTGGGGAACTTGGGTTTTGGCCACTCTTGGTACATGTACAAATAAATTTTGTCACACAACATTGGTCATAGTGAAAATAAAATTTAAAGAAACGGGACAAGACCTAGAAATAAATCAAAATGCAAGGCTATGTTTTTCAACTTTTTACCTGCTTGAATCCCTTTGTGCAAGTCCATTTCATTGCCTGGAACCAATTGCATGCCCTGAGTTCAATTTTTGGTGTTAGTCATTTATGCTTTGTGGTCGGGCCAGCATCCGGGCACGGAGAATATTAATCCCCGAGATCAATCACCATGTCGTGATCTTGCCGAGATTGGTCTAATTACATTTCCCTGAGAGGAGATTTAAGCGATGTTTGCCGGACGCAACCGACAGGCCCCGTCCTCATCCACCACAGCATTTGCTTAAGCAGCCATAGCACTTACAGCCCTGAATTCTCATAATTTATTCCTATCCATGCAAATTTTATCTGATTTTTTGGTGCCATTAATCGTTGAGGGATAGCCAGATCACTAGAGATTAAACCGCTCCGTTGCAACATCCTCGAACACATTTAAAAATGCATGAGTTTCACCCAGGAGGTCCATTAATAAGCTTGTGGTGTTTATTTTCTGTTTGCCAGGCGGAGTTTTAATTCTGATAGCTCTCGGCTTCGGCACAAAACCCAGGCTCTTCTCAAATGCAATGATTTCAGACAAGTACAGCCGCAAACATCAATGGTGTGTTTGGTTAGGATAAGCATAGCATCCAGCGCAGTTCCCTTTCCCAGCTCCTCATCTTAAACCACTCTTCGTGCTGTTATCCTCAAAATCTTCTCGACCACCGCTGGTAAAGCCGTTCCCCAAGGGATGATCCTCCAAATATCTGCTCTTCAGTTCTTACCCTGAAAAGAATAATGTGAGGTAAAAATAATCGTTGGAATTGGCTGAGAGAGCTTGCAGAGTAGGAAACATTGAACCTGCCTCTTCTGCATGTGTCCGCTTACCCTACTATCAACGGCAGAGGGAGCGGAAGGAAATTACCCATGACACCCGACGAACATCACCAGAAATGGGATTGGAGTGCCATAATTTGATGGGATCTAATTAGACTAATCGAACTACGACTCGACAATTGTGCGCCTGCACATCAAGGACCTGGCGAGGTTGGTGTGGATGAAAGTAGAAGCAACAAACATAGATCGGAAGTAGACACAAATCAGTTAATTTAGAGTTTTTTTGTGAGGAAATTTTTGAACCCCCCATGTTTTACCAATATTTGCTTTCAGAATGTGTAGAATCCCACATAACAATCTAAAACGGCTTTGTCTAAGTGCCTTTGGTACCTATCCAACCCAATTGTTTTGAATCATAGAATTCACTATTCAAATTGAACCTAAAGGTTCAGCGCCGGCCTCAAAGAGGCCCAATCCCAAGTCATGGAAATTTTGTAAATCAGCATTGGACCCGGAGCATGCAAACTATGACGCATTACTACTTTGATGTTAACGGCCAGACCCGTTAACATCAAACCGTTAACATCAAAGTAGTAAGGCGTCATAGTTCACACAGCCATGGGTGTTTGATATTTGGCTGCATGGCTGGACCCAGCCAGGCTGTGGCTAGGGGCTAAAAGCGACCAGAATTAAAATGATAACAGCAGGGATAGAACCCAAACCTTTCAGATCACAGGCACCAATAGGAGAATAGGCAATGAAACCAACTGAGCCAAGGAAGCATTGGCAGCAGACAATATACTGTGACCATCATATGCATTGTATTACATATTTAGCATGTAGTCCCACTACACTGGCCCTGCCTTAGGGGTCTTGGTTAGGGATTAGGGGGTTAGAGTTAGCTGTTAGTGTTAGAGGTATAGGTTAGTCCTCAGGTATATTGTAGAAAAGTTATTGGGGAAATAATGATTTGGTTAGGTTGGGTTAGGGTTGTAAGGTAATGGGAAACAATAATGGGGTAGTCAGGGCCATTTGGTATAGTGGTTATGCCGGTAATTGTAGAAATACTGGCACACCAATAGGTCCTGGATTCAATCTGTGCTACAGTCTTCTATTTTGCATTTACCTTGTAATACGGTCCGAAAGGAACCATCTCTGGCTCCAGCCAGGGCCTGGCTGGGTCCAACCGTGCAGCCAAATGACAATCTGGCTAGGGCCATGGCAATTTGCCTGTATCTTACAGCCATGGCTCAATCAAAAGGCCGACACTATACCTCCATGGATGGTAAGTTCACTACCTTGTGTATTCAAATGCTGACCTTGTTGTTTTGATTGCCAACATCATGTGCACACCCCCAGCTGCTTTGAAAGGCTGAAGCCATGCCAGTACAAATTTGGGTGAGTTATTTATTTCCATTGCCTTGGGAATCCAAACACTTACCTTGCTGTGTTGATTGCCAGGACCTCACACGCACACCCTGAGTTGCTCCGAAACATCGAAACTATGTTAGTATGAATTGGGCGAGTCTCTTCATTGCCTTGTGCATTCAAACCCTGACATTGTAGCCCCGATCTGTTTCACTGGACCTGTAACTTGGTTAGTACCCACACATCCCATATTCTATGAGTGGGTACTGACTGGAGTCGGAGCAGCTGCTTTGTGTGTATCCCAGTTGCCCTCAAGAACTATCTCACTCAAGTTCAAGTAAGCTATCTTTTGACTCCTTTTCAACTCCGAGCCATTGCATCTAATCACTTATTTGTAGACTTCAGGCTCATCTCTGCTGAAATTATGAAATTACGGACAACCTGAAATCCACCCTGGGTGGATTCCAGGATTGAAAGATCTTTATCACCACCATACAAGCTGTTTCTACATAATTGATAAATTGCAGTATTATTCACTTGACTGTCACACATCCAGCTCACACAGTATATGCTCAATGTCAATCTCACTTGGAACAGAACTTGAAGCCACAAGATTTCACTCTCAAGTCACATGTGGTACATATTTCTACCGTGGCAGCAGAAATGGATTGAACAGGCTCGTTTGGGCCCATGCAGCTCCCAACTGACTTCGACTGACCTATATACTGGAAATATGGAACATCTGGACCTCCCTGAGGCAATCGGTATATTGCCATATATGGTAAGTCCGTCGAAATTGATTTTACAATATTTTTTTGAAGGCAGTTTTTTTTTAGACCTTCTCTAAGTAAAAAATGACCTGTGTCATCTGAAGGTGATTGAAAGTGGACCTTACCCATATTTTCTCTGCCATGAACCATCATAATTTGAGCCCGCCACAATCCTTTGAAGTTGGGGATTTTGGCTGAAAAATCAAAAAAATGAGCAAAATCACCCAAATTCATTGTTTTGTCCCAGGCATTGCGAGCTCAAATTAGCAATAATCAAGGGCAAACAAAATATGGATATGCTACTCTTTTTAAGCACTTTTAGCTTTCGTAGGTCATTTTTCACTCAAACCAAGTCTCAAAAAAATGCCTCTCTAAAGAAAACTTGGAAAATCATTTTTGCAGGAGTTACCATATATGGCAATGCACTGATTTGTCCTGCAACTTCCAAATGGTCCATATTTCCGATATATAGGTCAGTCAAAGTCAGTTGGGAGCTGCACAGGCCCAAACGAGCCTGTTCAATCCATTTCTGCCGCCACAGTATGTGCAACACGTGATTTTCCCACTTATTCACAAATTAAAATAGATCATATGAACACCCGATTAATTGAGGCTTCATGTGATCTGTATATTTGTTGGTTCCTAAAGATACAATTCAAAGCCATTCACATTTATAATTTGTCAGTAAATTGCTCAGCTTACTGTGAGCTCATCTTTCCCCCAAATAGCTTGAGTAACACCGGGGGCAAAAGCCAGCGCATGTGGAAACGACATGCGTCAAGCGCATGTCGTTCGCACTTGGTCGCGTCCTCGGACGAGTGATTGATTGTTTTTCCTTTGAATTTGCCCCGAAAAACAAAGGTGCCAAAGAGGTGATTGACACCTTGTCAATCACTGATCCGAGGACGCGACCAAGTGCGAAAGACATGCGCTTGACGCATATCGTTTCCGCATGCGCTGGCTTTTGCCTCCGGTGTAAATATATACAGTGTATCTACATAGGTCTGCATTTAGCTGCTGCAGATTATATCACATGCTGTGATATCACAACAGGATTTGCCCTTTATGGCAAGTCCTAGTTATTCCTTATTTAGGATTGAAATCTTCTTAGGATCAGAGCAAGGTGTAATCCTAACAGTCAGATGACCAAGATTTCTTCGGGTTATTACCTTTTTCAGGTTGTTTGGCAATCATATATGAATGCAATTTCTGGGGTCCGGAAATATCAAATTTCCTGATCCCGGAAATAGTAAGTGTTTGCCGAGGAAATGCCAAGGATATTTCAAATTTCCAGCACCCGGAAATAGTAAGCAAATCACAAGATTATTTGAAATATCCTTGAAATTTACAGGCACCGTAAAAACTCTGTAATTATCCAGAAGATTTGAAATATACGTGGAATTTCCTTTGTATTTCCGGGCCTGGAATATTGCACCTTGCGCCCAGTGTCTACGTGGGCAGTGCACAACTTTGGGTTGCTTGCCCTGCTGCCTCACCTTCAAAATACACAGGCATTCCCACCCACTGGATTTGGCGCCCCCCGACCCACACATCAGGGTGCTAGTGTTCCAGCCACTCAACGACCCCATGGGCCCACGGAATATCAAGGATACACTGGGTCATTTGCGACGACCATGCGCTATCGCGACAAGGTCACTGCATGCAGTGGGTCGTCCAACCCTGCGGTCCACCATGATAATGGATACCGCCCAGCGAAACCGCCTCGTTACGAGGAAGGACGCCGCGATGACCACTGACGCGACAGCCACCACCGCAAAAACCATTGACGCAATGAGGATGGGTGCCGTGATGGCCACAGGTGTGAGGAACACTGCCGCGATTTTCACGACGACTTTGCCAGGTCCCTGGGTTCCCCTGAATGCCGGGATAGTGTGCAGGCGGAAACCCAGGCACACCAGGAGCACCCCCACAAAGCGGTGCTAAGGGGTCGCGCACTTGGATCGCAACCCAGCATGGTGGTAATGACACCCAACCAGATCCCGTGGTTGCATGCCGCTATGGCCCACCACACATCTCGCATACCTCCTGACCTTGCAGCGGTGTGATGTGGACCACGGCGCTACAATGCGAAATAAATGATATTCGCCGTGTAGCTCGTTTGGCCACTAGGGTGTTTACGCAATGGAAACCCGGTAGCGGGGTGCGCTTTAGAGCAGGACGCAGTGTGTCCTTGGTTGCATGGGTGTATCCGGTGGTGTCTTGGAGAGACGAGATGTGTCAGCGAACTGTGTGGCAAAAGAGTGTGAATACTTCGGCAGGTCCGAGGCTAGTGCACCGTGGTGAAAGGTACGAGGATGGATCAGAGCGAGCCTGAAGTCGAAGGCTGCAGCAAGAGAGTGTGTGAAACGAGTATATTGGTGGCAAGGGAGCAGAGATGTGAGGGGAATTGTGTGGGGAGGGAATTGATTGTGGGGGATTTTCTATGGGAATTCCCTTGTGGGGGATCGGTCTCTACAGTGCTAGAACAGTGTTCCTTTTATACCTTTGGCTTGCACAGCCCCCAGGTCCCAGTACCATGCGGTCTCTCCAACAATGAGTCATAGGGTGCCCGCTTGAACCGGCGAAATCGTGTGATTTTGAGGTCTCAGAGTTGAGAAATCGAGTGATTTTGTGCTGGAAAGGACTGAGAACTGCTCCCTTGTTTCAGTTCAAGCCCAAATGGAGGCAGAACATCCTGCAGTGCATTGGCAGCCTCGTGTCTGGGCTCTGTAGGGAAGGCAATGGACAGGCAACGATGCCCGCACTCCAAAACAAGTGTCCGATGCTAGAAAATCGAGTGATTTTACAGGCACGATCGTTAGAGTCGCTTATTGTTTGGTGAGAATCGAGCGATTTCTGGTGACCAGGAGGCTTCTTGGTGTGGTGTCGTGTGGGCAATGGACAAGGCACGCTGCTGGTGCTGGGGTGTTTAGTGCACATCGAAGGATTTTGGCCGGGTCGGGGAGTGGACAGAAAATCATGTGATTTTGGATCAGGAGTCAGGCCGAAAGGCTCAGTGGGGCTCGAATTGATGGTGTCTGCAGTGGATTATTGGTCGTAGTTTGTGTCGCAGTCGATGCCCTAGGTCGAGGAGCATGTTTGTGGGAAGTCTGAATGTGGTTTCCAGGTGTGTCCTGATTTGGTGATATAGCCGTGCTGTGCTTCTTCATCCCCGTTGTGCCAATGGTGCTATGCGAGGGCATATGCAGAGCATATACAGCTCTCACAGCGGCACCCGTGATTCCCTATCGCGCTGGTGCCAAACGATGAGAGCAACTGGGGTGCCTCAGAGGATGAGAGCACCGACGAGGAACAGCTCAACCTGAAGAAATTCCGAACGCGTGAGGAGACACGCCTATTGAATGTGTGCAACATGCAGCAACCAGCACCGGCCTTGCAAGCCAGCCCAGATAACACCGGGCTGTTTGCGAGGCTACGCTTTGACACCATTGAGCATGTCTGTAACCTCAATCAGTGGATGGCTGCAGGAAGCCCCGAGGCGTGCGCTCAATGGCAGCACCTCACGAAGTTCTTCGCAGCCAACCCTGGCACCCGACGTAGTGACGGGGCACAATACCTAATGTGTCAACAACAAGAGGCTGAGCACAGATGGTTGGTCGCCACTACAGGCAACCCCACTCTGCAATCCCAGTGCGGCACAACGAAGACTCGGAACCAGCGCTGCCACGAGAAGAAGCGGGTAATGTACGGAAACCACCGGGACTGGAGAGCGACAGGGAAACTATGATGTTGCCCATGGCTCAATTGCCTGCCGTCCATATGCCCCCACTGGAGTCAGACGACAAAGGCCCATTCCAACAATCCTACAGGGGGAGCTCACCACTGCCGTTGATCCCGTATGCAGAAACTCGCAGACCGGAGGTGGATTTTTGGATCACCAGACGATTCATGGCAATGCAACGACCCCACCTCTGGTTCCATGGATCCCGCATTTCGGACGGATCATGACCGACCGCGGACACCCCCATCGGCACACCCATGCACGAAGGGGACCTATTATCGACCCACTTCGTAGAATTCATCGGACCCGCACGTGGGACCAACCCCTCCTCAATCCATTGATCCTGCCTTTGGGAGATGCTGTTCACGGGGTTCTCCATGTTCAGTCTCCTCGAGCGGATGGTAATGTTCGGACAGTGGGAGTATGCTGAACTCCCACTGGAGCACTACCTGTTCGATGCGACCAACATCACGATGTTGCAGGCATTTGCATGGGCCTACACCCATGGTATTAAACCGGGATCGAGGGCCGCCACGCAACTACATGACTACACACAGTCATGGCTGAACACCCCCCACAACCTACCGGAAGGAAACAAGGAGTTCGGGGACTTCCCACGCAATGCGCGGGACGTACTCAGCATTGACATGCCCTCCATCACCAGTTGGTGCACGTTGTACTATGGGCCACCACAGACGGGTGTCAATATGTCGACGCTGTCAACACCATTGCAAGGCCACGTGCTGCGCTCTCCTCCCACCATCACCCCTGCTGCCGACAGCAAAATGCCCCTGGCCGACAACGTTGCTGCCCCAACATCTGTGACAGATGTTGAGGCTGGCAAAATTGTGCCAACGGAGGTCCCATTGCCTGAATCGCCAGTGTGCGACAGCCCTCATTTGCCAGACAAGGACCCGGCCGATGTAACATCCGACAAGAGTCCCACCAGCACGGCGCCGAAAACAGACGCGCCTGCTTAATCGCGAAACACCAAAGAAACAATTTTTTTTGCCCTCATTACTTCAAATCGGACTCGCAAGTTTGTCCTAGGGGGAGAGTGTAACGAGTAAGGATAGTTGGGCCTTAATTGGGCCCCTATCTTATTGTATCATGTGACGCAGTTTTATATACTTGTATATTGCTATAAGTACCAAATGCAGACAGTAGGGATGGGATCTGACATCCACCCACTGTACGCATTACTGGTTCCTATTGAATATAGACTGATTCTGTTATTCAGGTGTGACTCATTTAAGATAATCATTCCACAACCCTTATAGGCTGGTCGAGAGACTTTGCCATTTGGTACCGCGCATCAAGTGTCTTCCAGAGTTCATACACTATTCCATCTAGACCAGGTGCTTTGTTGTTAGCCGACATTTTTAGTGCCTTCCTTACATCTTCAAGTGTCAGGTGTGCTTGTTCTGGGCTTCTGTCGTCTTTCTTGTGGTGCGTCCAAGCACTGTTTCAATTTTCTCGTTTCGTATTTCTGTTGGTGTGTCTGATCTTTCGGATTGGATTCGGTTATGATGGTTCCGTGCCATCGTTGCCATGTGCTTGGAGTTGGTTTTGTAGGTTATTTGTTCCTCAGGTCCCGCATCCTTTCAGAGTCTGTTAATGAGGTCTCTTGGTTTCTTGGGGTTGTTCACCATTGACTAGTATCGGCTGATGATCTCCCCTTCCAGTCCATTTCTCACCTGCGCACCAAGCCTTGCTGCTTTGTGTCTTTTCATTTGCAGTTTCGCAAGTGCTTCAATGATCAATGCACTCAACAGTTGCCGTTTTTCCTGCGCTTCATGTCTGCTTTCTTCGGATGTATGGTCTGCTTCCTGGTCCCCATCTGCTTCGTTGTTGATATCCTTCAGCTGTTCCTCCAGTTTTGCAATCTCCTTCGTGATTTTCGGAACTGCTATCTTTGCACGTTCACGTGCTTTATCTCCGATGGCAATTTTGAACCCTACCCAGAGTGCCTGCACATTCCTATCTATATCTCTGATCTGGCCTTGCAGTGTTTGGCTTTCAAGGTGGTCTAGGTCAGCTTGCAGAGCCAAGCCCCTATCGTGGATGAAGTCCTTGAGGACTTTGTCCTTCATCAGATGTGCGGGCAGTACCCATCTGCCATGTCCTATTGTTGGGGCCTCGGCCCTCGTTATTCGTGCCGAGACCATTCTATGGTCTGTGGCAATCCCTACTGTGTTGATATCCCATTCAAATGTATGTTCATAAACGTCTCTCCTTACCAGGATTCGGTCAATCCTGGATTGTGAACCTCCTTGGGCTTCGCTTTGGTGGTACGTATATGCCCGTGTTGTTGGGAAAGTTTCTCTCCAGCCATCTAACAGTCCCCGATAGCTCTTCAGATTATCCATGGCCTCTACCGGTCCGTTTGTATCTGGTCGTGCTGGTATCCGGTCAAGCGGGCTCTCTACCATATTGGAATCACCCCTGACCATCTGTGGGCAATCGACTCGCGGGTTGTCTTCGAACCATTTCTTGATGGCTCGCCAGAACGACACATTTTCCCCCAGCACATTTGGTGTGTATACTACGAGAATGGATATTGGTGAGCCATCAACGTTCTTCATTTCTACTAACATTGCTTGGCTGGGAACAATCTCTCTCGTTATTATTCCTGTTGTATCAATCATATTTTTGTTCAGTAGAACTGCTACTCCTTTCGCATTCACCGTGTATGGGTGTTTGGAGAACTCGAGACGCAAAGCACGTCCAAATAATCGGTTGAACTCAACCTTTCTATCCTCATCGAAGTGACCTTCCTCAATGAAGGTCACCCCTGCTCTCTCTTCGTGGATCATCTGCCAGAGGTGATACAGTTTGTTGTCGGTGTGTTCAATATTTGTGTTGCCTTGTCCTCGTATATTGATGAAGTACACTTTGAGTGATGCCTTTCTGTTCTTCCGGCCTCGGCCGTTTCTCTGGCTCCTCAGTGGTTCCGAACCCGGGTACACTCTTGGGGGTGGTGGCTCTGGGGGAATTTGAGCTTGCAGCAGCCTCACAGCCGCCATCTCCTCATCCCATTCTCTTTGGAAGCGAGCTGCTTGTTGCTCCTTGGTCTCTACTGGCACATCTATCATGGCCGGCTCATTGTTCATTCCGTGTGGCATTCCGCTTTTGCCGTTCTGGCTTCCTCGTGTTTCCTCCGCGATCGTGTTTCCCATGTTCTGATCTGGTGTCAGAAATGGGCTCTGATCGTCCCTGGGCTCGGTCGTCCCGCGCACTATCGGTGCACGCATTGTTTGCATATGGGTGTGCTCTCGCGCACCCTCCTGTATGCCTGGGGCAGCAGGTAGTGTGTTTGATAGCCCATCATTGACAAGTCGAGGACGGGCATCTCCCTGTTGGGGGGCGGAGCCAGCCTGACTTGTCTCCAGGCTACTTTGCACACTATTCCCTCCTGTTATGTGGCCTTCCACTCTCTCTCTTCTGTCCCACCACCATCCCACTTCACTTCCTCTGAATCCCAGGTGCGTGTCCTGGCACCACTATTCATCAACTTGTTCATTGATTGTGGTTAACCATAGTTCCACCGTGGCCTTTCTTCAACTCGAAGTCCCGCCAGTGCACCTTCAAATCTTTTGCAATTGCTAATGCAGTCCTCCTGTTGAGTTTCAGCGGAGCTGTCCCGGTACGGTCTCCGTGATGTTCTAAATCTCAATCTCTCATTACCATCTGCACCAGGCACCTCAACACATTCAACCAGTATGTCAATCAATTACCAGTAGCCCACTCGCTCATGTTCCTAGGATTTTTCCAAGGATTATTCAAGCAATTGTATGCCGGTAGCTTGTACTTAGTCTTCAATATATTATTCTCCATTACTGCTGTGTGAACGATCCGAATTTGAAATATTATTGAGCGCCGGCCGCGTCGTGCCAATAGCTAGGTGAGTTTGGTGGTCGTGGAAGTACTCCCAAGGTCCCATGGTGCTCGGGAACCATGGGAGACCTTGGAATGAGCGCCGTGGCTTGAAAGCACTTTCAAGATTCCTAGATGTGTCCTGGAAGCCACCTTGAGGCATTTGAGCATCGAACAACTTGGAACGCCTTCAAGGCCGTTTAAAGCCCAATAGGATTTTTCCGACAATGCTTATGGACTATCATAGATATTGTAATTTGTATAAGTCCACTACACAAGACGAAAATTACTTTTTTTTTAAATAAAGGGTACGGCATTCCGCGATGGCGTAACATACCGAATGACTCTTTTCAGGAGCTTAATTCACCTACTTCGATTGGTGGCTGGTCCTGTTCTAAGCGATGCCACATACTTTGTAACCTGTTGTAACACACATCATCGGTGGCACTCAGTTCCACTTCCAGTTCGCAATACAGTTTTTAACAGGGAAGCGCAACACTAGGAATTACATACCTTTGAGGGTTCTGACTAGGTCCAAAATTTATATGAGTATAGTAGAGTATTGAACCATCCTGTCCACAAAAGGATTTATGCGAAAAGCTCCTGTGAAGCCCTGAAAATTGCGATGTTTGTGGCCACATTTCACAGCCTTTGATCCGGACTACCAGACCTTTCCCTCTTTCTGTGTTCACAGTACTGGCATATGAAAATTTTGTTGCATTGGGGGTTTTCAGCATCCCTGATTACAGATATGTAGGTTAAACCACAAAAAAGCATACCCCCAGAACTACAATCGATCACGTCGAAGTGTTGCGCTTCTATGTTATTTGGGCATATTTGGGGTCCCGGAAAGATTTGCTTCGTTCTGGACATCTACTCAATGTTGCACCGAAAGGCAAATTGTGCCATGGACTAGATATCAATCCGATCCAGAATACAATTTGGACCAAGTAATTTGCATGGGATTTGGCACAAATATCCATAAAACAGTCTGATCATTACGCTTCCCTGTTAAAGACTGTATCTCAGGATATCTCACATCGTTCTGATATTGGATCACATTGCTGATTAGAGAGCTCCGACTACGTCGGAAGAGACCTTGCTTGACTGAAACAAACTGCCCTTTGTGTCCTGCTAGCTCCTGCTCGCGCTCTTGATTAATGTCGGTCCTGCACACCAGGCACCCGGCAATAGCCGGCAATGTGATGCGGCCTGATGCCCGAGGATTTAGCCCATGTGTATGTAAGCAAAATGCTCTGATTGGCTCGGGAGAAGGCGGATCAATGGGTGGGACAAGATCAGAGCCAATTATGAGTGTGGAGAGACCTTGACAAGCAAGGTAACGATGCAAAACGGACTAATTGACGCCGGTCTCTAAGCTAGAATCCAGCTCCTGATGTGCGCGGAAGGCGAAACGGCCTCTGAGGGCATACGTGATTGATGGTACATAGATAAAGTTATTTTTGTCTTTTTTTTTTTTTTCAGAAAAACGATCCGATCTCATGCCCAGTGAAAACATCGTCTCGGCCGGTATCGAACGGTATCGCGTGGTCTAGAAAAATATCGGCTGGCCTCAAGTTGGCCTTGAATTGGTCTTGAACCGTCTAAAATCTACACCGCGAATGACTAGATGACATCATAAAATCGTTAGAAGTCCGGGGTCGTCGGGATGACTCACTGACGCGTACACCCAGCAGACTTTGACTCAATCGACTCTTGTCTCGCCATCGACACCTTTCTCCATCCTCCCCCACTATGTACCTGCTCACACTAGTGCTTCTGCTCGCTGACAGACTGCGCAGTAGCAGTACATCGCTCTGGTGCTATCTGGTGGCCTCTCCTGAGTCGGCGTTTAGCCCGTCTCGTCCGCTTCGCTTCAAGCAAGCTTCAAGTGCTCTTCAAGTTCAGCCTGTCGAAGTTCCTCCCAAGTCTGCTCTTGAGTCAGCTGTACCAATCGACGCACCGATTCTTAAAACACAAGGTCCCCGTCGTGTGCCATCCAAGAAGCACGGCTGCTCCAATTTCCCCCAAGCTCAAGACGTCTCGGTTACTGGCCGCTTTCTCTCCCTGATCCGTCTCAATCACCGGCAAGTGCAAGAGTTTCTCGGGACCGCTCAAGACGCAAGGTGCTTTGGGTTTACCCCAATTTGTCACGTCGTCGAGTTTTCAAGCTGTCAAGCCCAAATGCACGGAATATCGGTCAAGAAATCCCACTGGACTTTGGTCAAGAGTCAAGCGTGCAAGGAATGCAAGCAGAAAAAGCAAAACCATCCAAGTTGACACGAACTCAAACAATCAAGAGCGTAACCTCGCGCAGGGCCGCCGCCGCCCGTGGTACAAAGTGTGCTCTGCATTCTCTGGCCATCCATTTCATACTGAGCCTTCGGACTGCACGGACCCAATGCGCCCGTCTCCCAGTGTTTCTCGGCAAGTGGGTGTATCCATTTTTATTCCTTCAAAGTCGTTCTCAATGTGTTCATAATATCCAGGTCACCAACTGGTATGTGTTCTTCTTCACCCCTCCTCCCGTACTGCGCTGATTTAGGATTTAATCGTCTTCTGTGCATCGCCGTAGACTGTTCCCGCGTTGTACGACGCCGGAGGTAATATCTTGTTTCACACCGTCGCACATGATCCGCCTTGACATCGCTTCCACAGGGCAGAAAACGACGATGGACGCCGTGTGCCGCCTCAACCGTGCACCCAGGACTTCGACACGCACCGTCCACGACGCCCCGAGCTCCTGATCCATGTATACACATCGAACTTGAGCACCGCCCCCCGACACGACACTGCACTTCTCGAATGACGAGAACCGAGGGACGAGTCATTGGACGACGTTCTCAGGCGGGACGCGCCGGTGCGCGCTTGAACGGTCTTGGTGTGGAGAAGCGGGGCGCTGGCAGGGGCAGCCTAATTATGCGAATAATAATAGCGGCGCAATGAAATTGATACAGCCTGATACAGCCCGAGACAAATCAGCTAAAAGTCCCATTTTTACTGGCTCTGGTATCAAGAGGTATCGCGCTGTCTCGAACTGTCTTAATTTTTTTGTTTTCGAGACTGTACGATGCCAGCTGATACCGGCCGATACCGGTCGAGACGGTGTTTTCACTGGGTCTCATGGTATGACTAGGGAGACTAGGTATTTGCGGCGATTTGGACACGCATTGTCACGGGATCGTGATTCTTTCTTCCTCCCACCATCTCAGACTGACCAAGCGTCGGTGCTACCTCGGAGCTCAACGACCAGCTCAGCCCTTATACCCCAATTCTTTTCTAAAAATTTTAACGGCCAACTGGAATCGAGGTCCATTTGGTGCTTGAAGTGCAAGGAATGCGTCAACCGTCCAAGTTTGCTTCAAGTTCCAAGTAGGATTCTGGTTGGATATGTCGAAGCGAGATGATAGACATGTGCGTGTAAATCTCTATAAATCCATTTAATATCCTGAGATTTGCATTGCCAGGACTCGTATTCTGCAATGCCGAGAAAACGAGCTCGTCTTATGGTCGCGCCCGATGGGTTTTCGAAAGCTACCACAAAACCGGTCACGAAACCCTCGGCCCCAAAATTCACTTCCGCTTTTGATGCTGTATCTGCACCTGCACCTGCACCCGGGCCCGCACCCGTACCTGCGCGACGAGCCTCCATTAGATTCGTTGATTCTGATGCCCCGAATCCTGTGAAACCGAATCGTGCCGTACGAGCGCTGAAACCGCCAGTACCGCTATTCAATTCTGGATCCAAGCCTGCAGTCGATTCGGTGCCTGCTCCGCGTCTCCCGCCTTTGCCAGTATTCCCCCCTCCTGTTTCGAGGAGCGCTGCCTTGCGCCAGCTTGCCCCTCCGCCTGCACCTTCTGCGCCGATTGCGTCCTCCTCTAAATCAACAACATCCCTGAAACCACTGGTGCCCCCTCCGTATCCCGCTCCTGCCCAGGCGCCATCTTCTGACCGGACCCTGCGTACCATCTCGACGACGTTGATCGCTCGGGCCACTGATCTATTCACCGATAATGGAGCCTCTGAGCTTGCGTCTATATTTCTTCACGACCAGCACCCCGACATCCAATGGCAGAGCGCACCAGATGACGTCGACGAGCGCAGGGGGATCATGATGAGTCCGGAAAAAGCTGGAAAAGGAAAAGAAAAATTCCTTCGGTGCGTCTGCGCAAATATCGTGAATATGTACCAAACTTGACAATTGGCACGATTAGAAACGGGCTAGCCGCGCGCGCTGCAGTTTTATACGACCGCTCACACTCCTCCCTCTCGCTTTGGGAGGCAGAGATGGCCCACTCCTTGTCTTCGTCGGCGTCCTCGTTCCGGCGCGGTCTAAACCCAGATATGCGTCTCCGGATCGTCCATATTCTGCATGTTCCCTCTCCCGTGCCCCACCCTTCCTCCATGTTGTCCATCCCAGGCGTAGCGCTCTGCCATCTCCTTGCCACGCCGATCCCTGACCCCCTAGGACTATCGAGGTCGAAGGACGCTATCTGCGCCGTGCTCTTCTCTTTTTCTTCCCTCTCCCCCCCAGTCCAGACGCCATTGGCCATCCGAAACCCAGAGGACTTCGCGGAAGGCAACGAGGTCTACGTTTGGAAGCCGTGGCAGTCCATCATGATCGATCCCTCAGCCATGAAGTTGGACCCGGAGACTCACTCGGATCCAACCGTTGGAGATGTGGAAGCGGCGGCGTTCCAGCTGTTTGCGCCCGGAGCGACTGGGGCGCGCCGCCGGGGTACTATCTTGGAGACGGCGCTGGTCTGTGAGCGGTTTGTTGTGCTCAAATGATTGATACCCGGTGTCGGTTCTCATATTAGTGCTGATGCTGTTTTTATTCTCTGGCCGTGTCACTTTATCGGATGGACCACTGTAATTATCTGAAACGCAGCTTAAGTTGTACTAGTGAGTAGCGGTCCAACTGACACTTTGTATAGATCCCAATTTGCTGATATCTGATGGCGCACCTGTCTGTATCTGTCAGCGTGCCCAGCTGCCCGCTGATTTATGCGGACGCTGGCGAAAGGTGTGCATTCACGACTCACATTCCGGGTCTGCAACATTCCTGCTGTGTTGTTCCTGCACTGCAGTGCCCACAGCAGACGTCCAGCCCTTCTAGGCGAGACGTCACGAAGCCTACGCTCGGGAAGAAGCTTGTCTAAATCACGGTGAGATACAGCTCTGGGCCGTTTTTAACGATTTTGTACGTATTGCCATCTCGATGGTCGCAACGAGGGTGCGCCCAAAGTTTTTTATATTGCATCCATCGCGCCCGCGACGGATCTTTGCCGCGCAGCGCCGACAATGCGTCCTGCGGCCAAGTCACGGTATGACGCTCGCTTTCCAAACTGGGTAGGAACGCCCGAACCACACCGCGTCAAAATCTAGTCGTGTGGCCCACAACATGTAGGATTGGCGCGCTAGTACTATTTCATCCCCAGACGAGGGGTGTGTGGATTACGGCGTGCCCAGGACAAGAAATGTATGTGCAGTTTTTGTGCGATTTCAGCGGAGCGAGACATAAGGCATGCGTGGAGCCTTGCCCGATGGCGGCGTCGTTTCGGACCCGCGATGCATGTTCTATCGAATTCAATCGTCCCAGGCGTCCCAAGAAATCTCTATTGAACGCGTCTTAGTCTAGTTATCGAATTCAATCGTCCTGGCAGGCTTTGGAAGTTTCGCAACTGGAACTGGAACTAGACTGTCCGATACGCTCGAAACTTGATCTGCACAGACGGTGAGCCAGCTAGACACTAGCCTAGATGCGGTTTGAATCCCGCGCCGGCGAGGACGGATAAAATTCAAGAACGGTAGTACAAAGCAGTGCTAAGATGCATGTTCCTCGAATCGCGGTTGTTCACTGGGGAACCCGGATATGAGGCGAGTTCGCGGGAAACATCCCCGTAAGTGTACGGTTCCCGGCTTGATATCGTATCTCGTATTGCAGTCCAAAGCCCTGAGGCGTAGGTTATTGTCTGCGGAAAAGACGAGAACAGGGGAACAAATTGAACTCACCTCGGCCACTGATAAAACGGCCAACACAAGCCCAACGATCCACGGGGAGTCAACGTTGAGCCGCACTTCTACGGATTGGTTCTGCGTGGTTGTAAGGGGCCGAAGCGAAGGACTTGGAGGACGTTTCGAAAGGGCGAAGTCCACTCACAGCGATGAGATTCACCTAGAAAAATCAAGGTATGGGCTCCCACCACGGAACGTGTGGCATGTGCACGTACCATCACCTGTATCGTCCTTCCGGTTTTGCGAGGGGAGGCAGATACCATCGACGAATTATACGAGGGCAGTACACCCACTCCATTTCCGGGGTTGGGTTGATAGAAAGCCATTCGATGGAGCCAAGTTGAGGGCGATATTTTCGAGGAACCGCGTTCCCCAGATATTTATGCGTCGGACTATTAGCAGTCACGGGAAAATCCGACCGCTGACAACACGACTTCGTCCGAGTACTTACTTTAAGGGCGCTTCCTGGATTGTAAGCGCCGGGGGCTGGAGCGCAGGTATTCCGGCGCCGCCGCACCAATCCAGCTGCACGACGACCAGAAATGCTGCGGAGATTGCGCAGTTTTTTGACCGAGGTTCTGGACAGTGACTGTCGGAGATGAACTGAACCTGGACCCGTTATCTTAATTTAATTGGCTGATTCACGGTAGCAGACGTGCTGTCGGTTGTGGGGCCGTTACTTAACTAAGTTCTGATTGAAACGCATTGACCGGAGTTTATTTTATCAACGTGGAACGCTATCATGGTCGGATGAAGAGATACCGTGCCTGGTGGAATTGATCGGAGAGGTGGGAGTGCAGCCAGCTCCTTGTGCGAATTACCGTTCAGGGACAAATATAGGCGAAGATTTGTGGAGGAGATCGAGATTTGATGTGTTGGCGGCAACTCGAAAGCCTTTTTAGTGCGAGGTGCATCGCGGCATGCACCTCCGCGGAGTGAATGTTTTGAACCAAGTTGGCAAGATTTGACCACGCACAATTGCCGCAAGTCGTAAAAATTCGGCGGCTCGGCCCGCAACAGCCCTCTGCTCGACGGAATAGCAGCAAAGCCTGAACTGTCGGATAATGTCAGGGGAAACCCTGGCCTATGGGAATGTGCATAGTCACAATGCGCCAAGTGTTTTTGCGTATTCCGCCTTTCCACCGACTTCCTAGAATACTTGAGGGGTCATCAAACGACCGCGAGGAACATGGGAAGATGTTTACCTCTGTCGCCACGCGACAGCCACGATATCGGGCAACTGCGATGTGTTGTGCCGAAATAGAGAGCCCCACATTTTTTCGGTTGCGATTGTCCTAAACCGCCATGGTACTGTTGCTGTCTCGACATGCTAACGAATATTGAAGGAGCACGGGGATCATGAATGAGTGTCTGCAATACATTTCAGTTAAATAACCAAAATAAAAACTCCCTAATTGAACTATTGAAATAATGCGGGCCGACTCGGGAGGGACAAATCCAGGCTCATAGATCCGAGGAGTGGGCACCACAAGGCAAACCCCTCGAGTTTATGTGACAGCACGTTTCTTCTCCCCGCGTTCAAAAGCCTACCGTAGAATATAAGCGCTCACATGTTATGGAATGAAACAGGATAAATTAACGCACCTAAAATTAAGCACCGGAAGGATCCTAGACAATTTATACGATAGTGTATCTTTGTGCCGCGTCTGCCTGTTAGGACATGCGGACCCACTTGGCAATACATCCACTGACATCCGTCTGCCTACGACAGACAGTGACCTTTGAATCTTCCGTATAGCCCACAAACAAGAACAACGCAAGAGGTGGCCACGGCGAGGATCATAGCACATACTCCGAGACTAGGGACGAAAACGGTAGTTGTTGGAATCATAACGGCCTGCACTGCGGCAACGGGTGCTGGCACATTGAGTTAATGTGAATAGGTGGCCACTGTCGCTGAAAATTCCTTTCACCTGGGAAGAGACTTGAGAGACTAAGAGAGGACAAGGCGAAACAGAGCATCAAAAACGGCACTGGATAAGCTGAGCGCGTCTTCGACCGACAATGGGTGGATCTCGCCAGGCATCTCCCCTGTACATTGGAGAAAATGGTCAATACGCGATGGACGGCGAGAATTTTCGAACCTAGTGGGACGGGGTGGATAGACATGCCGAGTTGGCTAACAAATGTGTGCACGAAAGCTCCTGCGAAAGGGGACTGTTGATAAGGAAAGCCAAAGGTATGCAACGAGGTCATTTAAGAGGCGATATCATGCCATCAGTGTAGTCTATAAACGGGTAGCAGCGCCCGGGAGGGGGGAGGAAGAATGGTCCAAACTGTAAAGTTCAGTGATTGAAGGACTTCGTACGCCCAAAGTTGACCCCAAGATCATGCTACATATTCGTGAGTGGAACTTGAAGCCCCTGAAAAGCGTCGAGAATAGGTGTGGTCGATGTTGGTCCCAACACTGAGATAAAACCCATCTGAACACCGTTGAAATGTAGTCCTGAAAGCAGGATGTGGAACCAAGCTTAAAGCCAATTTAAAGCGCTTATTTTTTTGATCAGATGTGGATCAGATTGCCGAATGATGACTCGGACGAATCGGCCGGGGCCGATTGAGGCAATCCTCTTCCTCCTCCTCCGTCAACTTTCGCCCTATGAATATTCGTTCGCTTCACTGATACGTTAATACGAAGCACACAGGCCTCTATTTACTGGATTGCAACGGGCTCCCGGCCACTGGTAGATCCCGAGCCAGCGGCTGAAAGCCTGAATATAAGCTGAAATATTCAAGGCTCCCAGTTGTTGTGTGGGCGGAATTCGGGACCGACTGGTTTGAACCTTGCGGAAATCCCAAACTTCGGCCTGGTACCTCCTATGAGCGGATTCAACTCGTTCCTCGTTCACTAACGCCAGTGTCTGCCGCTTCCTCCGAGAACTTAAAAGTATACTCGCAATTATATACTCGGCTCAGCGGTAACGCTCAGAGATACTTGGGTTTGAGGGCCAATGCTGGCAGTACGAGTCCTTTCGGCCCTTCTGATCTTGCGGAGTCTGAAGCGGACTTGCAATAAATTCATGTACTTAAACCAGTCTCTTACGCATACCACGAAGGATGCTTCAGAATGAGAAATACATAGTACAATATTAGAGGCAATGCATAAAATCGAGAAAACGAATTGAAGTTGCGGCAAAAGTGTACGTTATGACGATCGCTGCGTCGCCTAGCTTGTCGGCTGCTGTCCCCCTTTGCCACCTAATCCTCCTTTACATACGCTGCCACAAGTAGCTGTTAAAGGTTTAGATGTAATGACGCAAGATTGACTTTGCGACTTACATCCATATTCTTGTAGAATTCGTCTTCGAGTGCGTCCACCCTGGCGTTATAAGCGCGGATTTCCGGGTAAGTGTAGGGGGTCCGGTCGGAGAATACTACGAGGCTCCTATAGAAATAAGGAAGCAGACAAGAAGTACAGGGAACAAAAGTCGTACCACGAAACCCAGAGAACGAAAACGGTTCGGAAGTAGACACGTTAGGTGTTTGTTGCAGACCACCAGACAGCGCAGGCTGCACAACGCCGAGATCAAGAGAACGACGCTGGACAGCACGGAATCAGGTAGCACTGGATGCCACGCCTGTATACATCAGGCATGAGTAAAAGGAGGGAGAAACAGCCAAAACGACGCACTTAGCACCAAAGGAGGTGAGGATGAAGAAATGGGATCTACTGGCCGGCGTCGCGTACAACGCGTCTGGATAACCGCAAGAGCATTATCGAAAGCAGGACGAGAGTCAAAAAAAGCAGATTGAGTGCAATAGAAGAGGTAATATCCTTTGAGGGGGCATTTGACTTTACGGGCAATACAACGCTGACAATATGTAGCGTTGGAGGTACGATCACAGGGGGAAAACAAGCGGATGCAAGCCGCGCAGGGCTAGAAAAAGTCTCAGGGTAAGAACAAAACAAGAAGAAAGGGCAGCCATACATCAGGGTGAGAGGAAAAGTACGCGTTGACGGCCTGCAAGTCAGCGGGGTGGGACAGGAAGAGAAAGTGCGGTCGGTGGTTGGTAAGCGGTACTCGGAACATAACACAAGCAAACACAATCAACCAAAGTGCGCGAAAATTGGTGTAAAATCACCTGTTAATCCCATATAACAGTACTAATTGGAATGGGTAGAGTCCCCCATGTACCCATTCCAATTAGAAGCTCGTTAGGCCATCCAGGCATGCTGCAGAATATGCTGCGGATATGCTTGAAATATGCTTGAGATATGCTGCTGTGGCACACCTTTAATGACTTAGAACTTTTTTTTGCTTATGCCTTATATAATCACGCCTCCTAGCGTCCCAAAAAGGCAATTTCCAAGAAAAAATCATTACTACTACAGATGATGTAAAATACCCAAAGACAATATAAAATACCAAAAAAGAAAACCAATCAGTCCTCCTCGCGGCCTCCCTGGCCCTTGTCATCGACCGCCAGGAGCGAGATGCGGTATACAAGGCCTGATACCGCCTCCTCCTTGGCATCCTCTCCCTCGCCCTCCTCATCTGTCTCCTCGCCGCCCGTTCCCTCCTCTGCATCCTCCCAATCATCCTCGCCAGCCTCTGCCTCCCAGTCATCCACGTCCATGTCCATCCTGTCCTCCCCTTCGGCAGCCTCGCGCGCAACCTGCCACCGCAAATCCCGGAGACGCCGCTGCATTTCCCGCCGCTCCACCGCCACTCCGCACCTGAGCGATCCTGTGAAGCCAGGCTCCGCTGCCAGCTTGCGGAACCTCCGCATGTGGTGGCCGTCGAAGCGGCCCCGCCGCTGCCGATACAGGGCCACCTGGACGGCCATCTGGATGTCTGTGTCCACCTCCGCATTGGATTTCCCCTCGGCATTCCACAAATTAGCCTCCATTCTTCGTAGGAACTGATTCTCGTCACGAATCCAGGTCACCACGCGTGGGATTTCGACATTGAGGCGTTTGATTTCTTCTCGCGCGCGCAGAGTCTTGAAGTAGCAATCCATGGCCAACCGGTACGCAGGGCGAGTCCACGGGCGTGCCTGAACCTCCGCGCGTGTGTCGCGCAGGATGTCAAAGTCTGCGAGGAACGCATACTCGACAACCTGCTCCCAGCTGAGCGGCGGCATGGGGGGCTCGAGCACGCCGGCAGCAGCGTTGAAGCGCTCAATAGCGCTCTTGACAGCCTTCGATCGCGCCTGTAGTGCCTTTGCGATATGTTTGCGCATTTTGTAACCTAAGTAGAAAATATATTAGTGTATGATGCAAATATGCTGCGAAAATGCTGCAAAAATGCTGCTAACTCACCGGTCTGAGACTGATTCATCTTCGTTAGTTCGAAGATCCGTTCGACGATCAGCAGTTCCAGCGCGTCGAGGGCCAGCTGGTACTTGCGCTTTTTGATTGCGATGATCGTGGCCACCCACTTTGGCGAAGTGGTTGTCCAGCGTTCTTGGATGTCGAGCGCGAACTCGAGGTCCTGCACGGTATCCATGTCCCTGTCCACCTTCTCCTTCGCATGACGCCTGGCCAGCTCAGCCTTGGGCACGCCAGGCTCGTACGTCCCATCGTCTCCCCTCGCACGCCTTGCTTCCGTGGCGAGCACTGTATATTTCGCCCTGCCATAAAAACCTGGTTAGAGTCTGACCTTGCTGCAAGATGCAACTACTCACTGACTCGCGCTCAGATTGACCAGCTTCTGAACGTATTCCATCTCCATGGTCTCCGTGTTTGTCTTCGGCGCGTGCTTCAAGCCCAGGAGGTACGTCTTCTCCTCCGCGAGCCACTGATGAAATTCGTCGTAGCTCTGGACACCCTCCTGCACCATCCAGGTCTTCAGCGCGCCTTCGGTCTTGAGGATCGTCAAGGCCTGACGATAGTTGGTGGTCAGGAATTTGCCTATGCGAAAACTCAGCTACAGGGAGTGCAATTTGAGAACGCAAGACTTACTAAGATTGGCATAGGTTTCAAAGCTGTCGAAATGCTTTGCATACGTCGTTATTTCTTGTTGCCTGTGGAACCGGCTCGCATATCGACAAGATTTTGCCAGGCCATTGGAACGCGAGAAGTAGCGCTCGCAGCCCTCGAGATCCTCGAGGCCCATCCCCTCCACGTATGTGGCAAGGAATGCGAGTTGGCAAAGGCGGTTGTGGGCGTGCCCGTGGAAGGACCCCACCAAGCATTTCAACCTCTTCTCCTTCGCCTCCTCCCCGAGCTCGCTGTGGGCAACTGTTGCCTCGAAGTGGCACGCAACGTCGTATCCCGCGCCGATTTTCATGCCGAACACATCGAGCAGCTCCTTGACGACCGCGAGCGGGTACTTCGACCTGTCCATAACTGGTAAGCTTCACCATAATCTTGTATTGATACACTCACAATTCTCCACTCTTAATCATGTCCGCGAGGACTAATACGAACCCATGTCTACACAGGGCTAGGAAGATCCCGGTCTCGTCAAAAATTCCCCACATTTTTGACGTGACATCGTTGATCATGTTCTTCCAACGATCGGCGCAAGGATTCTCCCCGTCCTGGAAGACCGGTCAGTACCACCCTCACAATCCTGAGACAAACGACTTACATCATTACCCGGCTGCATGGGCAATATGTCCCCAAGCCGGCTCTTCGCCCACTTGTCCACCCGGTCGCGGGAGATGTAGTAGCTGTCACCAGCATCCCTGTTGTCGACACGCTCGCTCGCCTTGGCCAGCGTCGGCTCCCCCGTCTCGTCCTGCGCCATCGTTGTCTTCTCACGCCGCAGAACCCGCTTAAGCGAGTCGTTGCCGTCCATCGTGGTGAGCATGTCGAAAATCAGCTCGTCTTCGCCCTCCAGCTTGTACATGCAAGCCGGGCACGCATGCTTCATGCGCCACTTGGAGTCGCGGCCGAGCGCGTGCATGACGCGCTCATCGGTTCGTCGGCGAATGTCCAGGTAGAGATCATATGCGATCGAGAATTGCTGGCATAGGTACGGCCGATACACGACCTGAATTAAAGTTAGCCATGTAGTTCTTGCCAGCTTAATAAAAACGGACACCGTGTATATCACAAAGCGCTTTCACGTACGCCTGAATGGCGAGGTGGGGGCAGCGCACATGCGTGACGCGGTACGCCTCCAGAACCCGAATCTTGACGGCGACAGTCGGCTTCCAAGCCGCGCAGGGTATCATGCGCTGCAGGATCAGCGCCGGCGCTATCCCCTTGCCACTTGGATCCAGTCTCACCTCGATGTCGCTGGTGTCTGTAAAGATCATAAGCAGAAATTTGTTAATAAAATGAGATAGGAACGCACCGAACATGTCCACAACTTGAATTTCATAAATCTCCTCCACAGTTTCGCTGGAATCCGAAAACTCATCTTCTTTGCGGGGCCTAGCTGGCATTTGTGGCTCTGCGCACATACGCATGTACGCAGCGACCATCTCTGGCATTTGGGCCAGGAACGCACGATTACGAATGTCGGTGCGGTCGCGGCGTGTCCTCCAGTCCGCTGCTTTTCTACCATCCACTGAGCAAAAGATTCAAAAAGAAACAACAAGCACTTACCTGGCCCTCGTCTCAACACCATCATCCTCTGACTCTTCCTCGATACCTTGCTCCAGCGACACGAATTCCCCCCCGGCGTGGCTTATATCAATGCGGGCGGAGCCGTCTAGAATATCCCCGATGTTCACTATCTCAGGGAAATCGGGAACGTCGCCGGCGTGGAAGTCGTCGTCCTCGGCGAGTGACTGCAGGCAATCCAGCCCCTCTCTGTGCTCAGCGTCCATATCTACAGATTATCCGTCAACAAACGCACCAGAGGAAGTCCAAAAAATGACTGCAACATACTCTGTAACCGTGAGCGCAGAGTTTCCTCCCCCGCTCGGCGATACTGATCCACTCCGTTGCGGGATAAAGTAACCTTCTGTATTGGGGCGCGGCCAGGAGTATGTGCAGCTTTGCGCTCCGTTCCGAGTATGCGCAGCTTGGAAGAGCCGGCCCCGCCCTTGCGTATGGCGCCGCCTTGTCGCTTCATTGGAAAAGGCAGAGACGAGGTGTGGCGTGTCACAATGTGACACAACGCGTCGGTCGCATTCACGTGCTCGCAACTGGTTTGTGCCACTCGCTACCCCCACCCTCCTCCGCCTCGCGACGTCGAATGTCATGTAAGCCCCAGCTTCATCTTTTCTGTCCCACCCACCGTAATCCGCTGGACCCGAGATCCGCCCCTGGAACTCCAGACTCCGCGTCGGCTGCCTTTTCTCTTCTTATCTCATCTTCTTTTCTTTATATTATTCTTTCCCTTGCTGACTTGCACGCCCAGATCCAGCACTTCCTCGCCGCACCCTTCGGTCCGGCAAGGAATTTTCAGCATTCGACCTTGCTTTGGGCCGTGCAATCCCGCCACCCATCCACTTCGACGTTGGCGAGACGCTGCAACAGCGGCTCGCCGAGCAGGAGCTCACGGGCGTCTTTGACGAGGAGGAGGAGACCATCGTCGCCTTCCACGCCCCCGCCTCCTCGCCTCCTCCAGCTCCTCCTGCGGCCACATCTTCGGGACCCCCACCTTCCCTTTCCTCCGTCGAGCGCAACAAACTCAAATCGCGGGTACGCCGCGACAAGAAGCGCACCGAAGCTCGCGCTGCCTCCGATAACCCCGTCCTCAAGGCTGTCCACCGCAAACGCCTCGACGCAGGCAAGGCATCCGCGCTCGAGGTCGACATGGACGCGGCCGCCCTCCCGCACTCAAAGCCCGCCTGGGTGGGAAGTCGCACCGCCGGGGACGAGCCGTTTCAATTCACAGAGGCCGCAACCCCGCACGACCTCAGCACGGGACTCGGCGGGGTTTCCTACTCGCAGGAGCAGGTGGATGCCCTCAGCGGCACTAAGGGCTTCACGTACGTCGCGTGGCTCGGAGAGTGCGTGCCCTCATCGCAGCCACTTCCACATCCACTAACCCAACACAGGCTCACCATTCCGCTCCTTGACAGCCAACGCCGCGTCATTGCCGTCCTGGGGGGGACGCCGCGCGACACCGCCGCATGGAGGGCCGTCACTGACGGCGCATCCAGCCTACTGCGAGAGCGGCTGCCGCACCTCCGCATCAGCGACGAGCGTTTGCACCACCGCCGCGCGCAGGATCCGTTCCCTGCCGTTGCGCGCGGGTGGTCGCACGGCGGTGGCCAAACGGTAAGCCACCATGTGCAGCCTCCCCTCGCTCTCCCTCACCTTGCCCCGCAGGAGCCCGGCCAGTTGTGTGACAACGTCGCCAACACTATGCTCACCGACGAGCTGCTTGCTCACGAGCATTTCCAGCGAATTGCTCGCTTCGCCAATAGTAAGCCACCATCTCTTCGTCTCTCAATCCCGGCTCATCTACCCTGGAGTTCTCTTTGCCCTCTGGGCCCCGCTTCTCTTCGCCTTCTACCAGGCCCAGATGGCGCTCCTTTCCAGCTGGAAGCCTGCCATGCGCCGCATCTTCGCTGACAGCGCCTTCGCCGCCTGCACCTTCAATTTTGGGCCTCGCGCGATCACGGTCCCTCACCTCGACTTTGCCAACCTCTCGTGGGGATGGTGCTCCATCACCGCCCTCGGGGTTTTCGACC
This sequence comes from Mycena rosella, assembly GCA_029378255.1. NCBI lineage: Eukaryota > Fungi > Basidiomycota > Agaricomycetes > Agaricales > Mycenaceae > Mycena > Mycena rosella. The sequence continues at coordinate 82,363 of JARKIE010000297.1, read as the reverse complement.
CCGACATCGGAGGGCACCTCATCCTCTGGGATCTTCGCCTCGTCATACGATTCCCACCCGGCTCCACCATTCTCATCCCTTCCGCCCTCATCCGCCATTCTAACGTCCCGATCCGCGCTCAAGAGCACCGCTGCTCGTTCGTCCAGTACACGGCCGGCGGTCTATTCCGTTGGGTGCGGAACGGATTCAAGACCGATGAAGACTGGGAGGCGTCGGCGTCGCGGGAGCAGCTGGCCGCGCGCGAGGCAGAGCGCAAGGGTCGCTGGGAGCGGGGCATGAAAATGTTTAGTGTCGTTGATGATATGTAGAGCGTGTAGAATATTCCTGAATTTATTTTTGTTTTTACTGGATTTTATTTGGGGCTGCAGGACTTGAGAAAAACAGCATCGCTGAGCCCGGCCGATAAAGCCGATATCACGAACGCGTGTCCGAAGAAACACAAGATGAGTGAATATAATATTATGTGGTGCCCTGCTAGCACTAAAAATTTAGGTACATGAGCCTGGAGCATGCGTGCAATGAAACATTTTTTTTGCCATACATTCTGTGGTTGAGTGGAAATGCAATAAAAGTTTCAAGATCAGGGCCACAAACACGGCCCAAGTGTACGCATTTGGCCTATAGTCACTCACTTCTTACTTCCACTTCGTCCAATCTTCAAACTCTTGCTTCCTCTGAAACTCCCCCAAAATCATGGCATCCGATGCGGAGAAACGTGAGCGACATCGCAACGCTCAAAGGCGATACCGTGAAAGGTGAAAACCTTCGCCTCCTTCGAGATCACTTCCACGTCTCCGAGAACTCAGCGGGCCACAGAAATCTCGAGTCTACGCGCGCCAACGCTCGCGAACGCATGGCAAAGTAGGCTGTTTTTATTCATTCCATCCGCGTGGCCTATCTCAAACGACTATCTACAGGCTGCGTGAAAATCAATCGTCTGAAGAAATCAGGGCGGCAGCAGAGAAGCGCCGCGCGAGGGACGCAGATTATCAAGAATAGTAAGCATGTGGCTGGGGATGAGTTGAATGTACTTACACCCACCCAATAGCCTCCGCAGAAAGTTTGTATTCATGTTATTTCTGAAGAACACCTGGATTGACTGCCCTTTGCAGGAAATTCGTCGCGAAATTTGGGTATGCAGCGTTCATGGAGATTTATTTCCCTTTGTACGAGTCGCTTGGCACGCGTCACTTGCCCGGAGAGCGTTTCCTGTGGGAGGGCGAGTCGGATCCGAGGCAGAAGAAGAAGCGGGGAAGAAAGGTCCAGAAATAAGGCCGCGTTGGAAGTTTCTTGACAGAGGACCAGTAGGGCAGTAAAAGCGAGAAGATGACGGCCTTGGTCACGACCGATAAATATATATTTTGTTACGGATAAAAATATACAGCTGCTCATAAAAATAAACGACTTCGTGAGAGGAGGTCGCGCATATCAGCGTGGCGATGCCTGGGAGATCACACATGACCAAACAACTCTCCTCCTCCTAACCGTCTCTCTCGCTTCTCTGCTCAAGTCTACAAATGACCTGCGACCTGCCTTTCTTCCCCAACGCGGGTAATTACGTGGCCGACGACGAACACGACAACAACCCCCGCAAGTATTGGTTTCTGGTTCTGGGTGTCGGGTTATTCACCAAAAAGTGCGTGCCAAAAAAAACCCCTTCCTTCATCCTGGCTGACTCCAAGGGCAGAACTGACGCCGATGCGCACTGCAAGCCCGACAGCCTCATCATCCTCTATACCAAGGAACATGCCAGGCGCCGCTGGGAGGCCTTTTGCCGCAGGCGCCACACCCACGACTTGGCCGACACTGTGTCCAGCGGGGAGGAGGGCTCTCTGCCTTCTGCTCGTGCCTCTCGGTCCTGTGCGCGCCGGCCTCCGCCTGCGCAGTCTGTTCGGCCAGCTTCCCCTGCCAAAACTCCACCTCGCGCCAAAACTCCGCCTCACGCCAAGCACCGCTCACCCAATGTGCCCAAGAAGGAGCCGCCGCACTCTGCCAAGCACGAGGCCACCCCTGCGATGAAGCGCGAGGGTGCTGCCTCCGTCATCAGCAAGCACGAGCCTAGCGCGTCTTTCAAGCGCGAGCCTAGTGCGGCCACTGACGCTGGCAACGGGCGGGCCCCTGTTTCTGCTAAGCGCGAGGCTCGCTCGTCGCGCAAGCTGCCCCTGTACGTTGATACCGACGACGACTTTGAGGACGACTTTGAGGACGACATCGACGATGCCCTTGCACCGCGTGCGGACGTGCCGCTGCCCCTGGACGACTCCCCGCCCAACGATGGTCCACTATCGCACAAACGCTCCCTGTGCGCCATGACATCGACGCCCACCGCCAGCACCAAGCGCGCAAGGGGCCGCCCTGCGTCCTCAGCAGCCGCACGCTCCCCGTCGCCTGTGCCTCTGTCACCGAGCGTTAGCTCGCCCTCATCCGTCTCCGCCTCATCGCGCACGAGCACGGCGCGGTCTTCCGTCTCCGTCGTCGCACCTCGCACCCCTCGCGTGCCTGTCGTCCCCGCCACTGCTCATCTGGCCCCGCCCATGATGACCCCCCTGCCACGTGTGGGGTTGGGCCATTTCGCGACGGCTCCGTCCAGCGCAAGTGCGTCTGCGGTCGGTGCGTCCAGCGCAAGTGCGTCCACGTCCAGCGCAAGCACCTCCCGCTCCGGTGCTCCACGCCTGCTCTTCAATAGCACGAAGGGTACCATTTATAAGGACGTGTACGTACCTTTATCTGAATGTGATGCGGGGTGTTTCTGACCAGCTGGATAGGGAGATTGCGGTCCAGGAGATGGGGCTGAAGGATGTGATGCAGGTTGTGGAATGCGCTGACGTGGTGGGATACTGCGCCGGGCAGAGCGGGAAGATGGCCCGCTGAGGGTCCTCGGCTTGGTGTTTGCGGTTTGCACATATACACTGTCGGCTTTACTTTTATTTTTTGTCTTTGTACTTCTTTGCTTGTCCGAGATGCGCCTTTGGAATACATTGGAATGCACGGATGAATTCTGACTGGTTTTGCAATGAATGGAATCAGGGAAATAAGGATAGCGGAAGAAATAAAATGCGTGAAAAAAAAAAAAGGACGCGTGGGGGCTCGAACAAAATACCAGATGGTACAGGAGTTGTACCAACGGATTCAGTATTTCTACTGAATCCGCACGCACAACCCCTGTGCCATCTTGGTATGGGGTTGTGCTAAGTTTAGGGATAACGAGAGGCTTCCCACAATATGTCATAATGTAAGAATTCAATGTCTCTAAGTTTATCTCTCAACGTAACGTGTAGGTCCGCAAGGGCCGCAATGCCACGTTCTCTCGTCCTTTGTCTCTCTCCTCGCCTCGTCGCGCCTCCTCTACGATGTCGTCGGCCACAATTTCGATGATATCCTCAACACCACGGCACGTGCTGTTGAGCGCAAACAGGGGGGACGCAAACACGCCCAAACGCACTTTGCTTCGCCCGCATTTCTCCTCTGGCAGCTTGCGCATTGCCTCTGGCCGCCTGCCCCCGCGTCTGTCTTGCCACAGCTCCGTCACCGTCACCGCCATGCCCTCCCCATCAAGATCTCCCTCACCATCCAGATCTGCTTCTCCGAAACCCGCACGGCGTGTGGTGGATTTCGACCCGGACGACGACGAATGGGAGGATGAGGACGTGCTGCTTCAAGGCCTGGGGACGACCACCCACCGCAGTCGGCATCGTACGGTCCCCGTCATCCCCGTGCGGAAGCGCCAACGCGTCGTTGCCGGCGCAAATGCGCGTGCGTCTGCAGTGAAGCGCATTGGCCAGAAATCCACCAAGGCCAAGGATTTTGCGGCCGACCTCAACGCTTGGGAGCTGGAACGCGAGGAGCGCGCGCAGCTGCTGGCCGACAAGCACTGTATGAAGCTCAAGGAGGTTCGCAGGCGTATGCTCGCATCATCCTCCTTCAAGACTACGCGCAAGGTCAGCGTGTATAACGCGAAAATTTCTAAGATTATGACAGACCTGAACGAGGGTAAGTTTTACCTCGGATAATTTGTGGACTGCGCTTACTTTTGTGTGCAGGCCGTGAGGTGGGCGACCGGTACAAGATTACCGAGGTCAAGCGAATGGTCGCCGATGACCCGTCGATGATGGAGGGTTTCACCAAAGAAGAGGAGAAGGCGATGGTCGAGGCGTTGCTGGAGAAGCGCAAAACGCAGTACCGAGGCACGCGTGCCAGCAATATCGCCGCCGGCGTGGATGCGAAGCGGACGGTGGACCGTTTGATGGTGGAGGTAAGTGGCAGTCCATGGGCTGGACCCGAGTACTGAAAGGAGTCGGCTCTAGATTACAGGTCTTGCTGAGCGCGCCGGCATGATCGGCTTCGCGATGTTCACGCGAGGCCATATTCACGACACGACCGTCCCGGTGGCGATCCAGTCCTGGGGTGCGCTAGACTTCTTCCGCGAAATCTTGAAGAGGGACCCCGCGGACGTGGCCGCGTTGTTTGAGCTCTGGGCAGTGAGTCGAGAACGAGGTGCGTTTCTTTTTTGCATCCAAAGGGCCATTGACTGATTCGTGCGCGCTACAGGCGATACCGGGGCTGACACGCTGCTTGCCATGCAGCAGGAGTGTACAAATATCATCAAGACAGGTCTACGTGAGTTCTATTACGCTTTGCTACCATGGATCACTAATGTCATCTTGCGTGCAGAGGCGATCTTGGGCAAGACAAAGGTCCAGATGAATTACGATAACTACATCCGGGCGCTCGTGGAGGGGAAGAACGTGGGGTTGGTGGGCTGGCCAGAGGGCGTGGACTTCAAACGCATGTCGAAGCAGTCCGCAATCGGACCGCTTCGCCTCCTCCGCGACGCTCTCAAAAGTGGGACGTGCAAATGGAAGGTACTCACTGCGAGGGAGAAGAGTAACCTCATCAAGCAGTTCAGGGAGATGGTGAAGAGGGGCGAGGCGGTGGAGAAGGGGAGGAAGGTGAAGTCGAAGGAAAAGGCGGCGCCGTCGAAGGAGAGGTCAAAGAAGTCAAAAAAGGCGCCGACGCGTCTTTCGCGGACGAGGCCCAACAGCGCGCCGCAGAACGAGGAGAACGACGACCCCCAGTCCGATGACGACGAGCAGAATCCGCACCCCCGCAAGGCCATCGCCGACATGTCGGTGCAGGAGAGGCGCGAGCGCCTGCTCCAGCTTGCACGCCAGGCGTACAAGGCCGGCAACGTCGAGGGCAACAAGGATCACGCCCCTCGAAAGTCTGGGAAGCGCGGCCGCAAGGACGACAGCGACGCTGGGCGTCGCAAGAAGCCCAAGCACAAGGACGAGACCACCGCGCATGCGTCGAAACGCAAAAGGAGCTCTGGGGAGGACGAGGCAGGGCAGGCCAAGAATAAGAAGCGCAAGACCCTGGAGTCGGACTTGGATGCTTGCCGCACCCCCGCCCCCACTGCGACGCGGCCCAAGCCAAAGCCTAAGAAGAAGGCCACCGCGCCCGCCACCACCGACGTACAGCCGCCGGCCGGTGAAGCTCCCGTCACCATCACCCCAAGTGCCCCGGCCGCCGACAAGGCTGTGCCCAACGTGCCTGCCGCCGAAAACGCCGCGCCCACCGCCGACAAGGCCGTGCCCGCTGAAAACGCTGCGCCCGCGAGCTCGAGCAAGGCCGGCGCGCCCGCCTCGAAGGCTTTGCGCCCGAACTGCGTCAGGGGTAGGCCCGGCGGGGGTCCTCCTGGTCTTCGTTTGCCCGTTGCACGTACCTAATCTTGAAATGTATATATACTATCATGCCTTGGAATTGAAGTGATTTTTTCTTGTGAAAATTGCCTTTTTGGGACACCTGTTAATCCCATATAACAGTACTAATTGGAATGGGTAGAGTCCCCCATGTACCCATGCCCTTTTTGGGACGCTAGGAGGCGTGATTATATAAGGCATAAGCAAAAAAAAGTTCTAAGTCATTAAAGGTGTGCCACAGCAGCATATCTCAAGCATATTTCAAGCATATCCGCAGCATATTCTGCAGCATGCCTGGATGGCCTAACGAGCTTCTAATTGGAATGGGTACATGGGGGACTCTACCCATTCCAATTAGTACTGTTATATGGGATTAACAGGTGTGTAAAATTCACTGGCATATCTAGAGTAGGTGGAATATAATAGGAAGATAAACACAGATGGCAATACCAACGAGTTAAAGAAAACAACAATATCATTGCACCGGAAAGAAAACGAATGAAGTAAAAGTAGCAGCCTTCACCAGTTCGATTTCAAGGCTGACAAGCGCCAAGGCTGCACAGGGTTCACATACACCGCAACGTAGATACCGCACACGGAAGGTAATGGAGAGAAGCAACAAGAAAAATCGACGGGCCAGATTGATAGAAGGAGTATCTGAAATAGGTAGATTAAGGCAGGAAGGGACAAAGGGAAACGGAGTTCACCAGAATGATCGAAATGCGGATAACGGGAAGGACCAACGGACTCGAGAAGATCATCAACGGTAGAAGGACGGGCGTAAGACACGTCTGTAATAAGAACAGAACGGATTACACGCAAATCATCAACGATGAACGCCGACATATGGAAGTGCAACGGAGAAGCACGCGACAAGCGACGGGAGACCAGCAAGGCTCGAGTATAAAGGCCGGAGGTTTGGATAAAAGCAACAGACATCCAACTGAAAACAGACGAAGGCTCAGCCAAGTGGGCTTAACGTGGGGTTGAGGAGAAGGAAATTGAGAAAAACGGGGATTGGAAGGGTGGAGTAAAAGCAACTCACGAACAACTGGAAACCCGGGACAACTGTGGACCAATGAGGCAACTGGTCAGAGGTTAGTAAAGATAAGTAAAGGAAGCAAGGCAAGCCACAAACCGTACCAGAGGAGGGCGAAGGAGAGCAGGAAAGAGCAGACAAGGCGGTAAGAAGGGAAGCAAACTATAGAGAAAGCGAACATCACAAAGATAAGCAGTAGCCCCCCCCCCAAAAAAAAAAAAAAAAAGTAGCACGCACCGGACTGGCAGGCAAAAAAGTAGCTGTGGAAGAAGCCATGATGCGAAAGTACCACGAACAAAAAAAAAGCAGGGACCAAAAGGAAGGACACGAAAAGAAAGGGGTAAGCAGCAAGAAGAGCAAAAAAGCAAGACACAACGACGAAGGTAAATCAAAGAGACCCGAAAGAAGGCACGTTGAAGGTGAAGGTGAAGGAACTTGAAGGATACGCGCTGCGAGGAGCCAACACACGTGATAAGACCAAGCACGTGGTAGGTTCAAGAGAAACGCACTGAAAAGACGCAGAAAAAAAAAAACATGACGAATGACGCCATAGAAATCAGCACGTGCATCAAAAAACAACAAAGAACAACAAAAATCAAAGAAAACGCACTGAAAATGGCGAAAATTATAGCGGACAAGCCGCTTACAAGAACGAGTCTAAAAATAAATTTTTAGGACTCGTAACGACCTTGTGACCTGGCCGGTCCGGAAGCGGCCTGCCCGAAATAAATCCCCTTCTCACACCGACGGATTGTCCGAGGCTCCAGCCCACTTTGCCTTATGTTTCGGGCTCGTTTTTCTCGCCCACCGCACAATCTAGGAGGGCGCTCCAATTTGACAAACTGGAGATGCGAAATTTCACTTCGAATTTCCGAGAGATGGCAGGATCATTCTTGACTTGACTTCGGGGGCCCGAATCAATCCATTCCAGCACATGTATATAAGGCGCGGCTTCTCCGATTCCAAGTCTCCCAGCTTTCCCCCACTCTACCTTGGACGGCATGTCTTCACTGACAGAGTACTCCTGGCCGGCCGCGATCCTCTTAGCATTGTCGCTTCTGTGTCTCTCGACCCTCTTCACCTTTTATCGCAGCAACAACACCCAGAAACCTCACAGCGGCCTGAATATTCCCGAGCTTGGGGGCTTCTCCCTATTGGCGGCGTGGCCATTCTTCGCCAAGCGGGATGACTTCCTCTGGTCTAATTTCAAGAAGACCGGCGCAGAGATGTTCAGGTTTCGCGCCCTCCAGGCAAGCCTTCCCCTGGACATCTTTGACGAGGAATAATAATTCGTCTCCAGCACCACGTCGTCGCGATGCACGGAACCGAAGCTCGCAAGGCGTTCTTCACCGAAAAAGGGTTAAATTTGCCGGAAGGATACGCCTTGTTATTTGGAACGTCTCCCACCGTCCGCGACCTTCAAGACGTGGATACCGCAGAATACACCGCCCAGTTTCTCCTCAAGCAGTTTACGGATTTATTGTCGAAGGAAAGGCTCGCGAACGGCAAGTGATGGTAGCCAGTAGTACTTGCGGTGAAAGCTGAGCCAGATTCTGTGCAGTGTTTCCCTCGCTTTTGAAAGACACCGACAGGCTGATGGCCGGCTGGAGCTCGGAGGGAACGATGGATCCGTTCAAGGAACTGAACGACGTGTGTAATCCAATCATCTGCCTTCTGCTAGATGCACTCATAGTCTTCCATCCAGATTGTTTTCCAGCTGACTGTGCGCCTGGGCAGCTGCCGCGAGCTAGCCGAAGACCTGGACGCAGTGGCCCGCATGTCCCAGCTGCTCGATAACCTGGAAAAGGCCGCGACGCCCGCCGCCCTTCTCCTGCCATGGCTCCCAACCGCGGCGCGGAAGGCCAAGCAAAAGAACACTCGCGAGCTCTTCGCCCTGATATACTCGTTCGTGGAAACCAGACGTGCCGCGTCGGTCCGCTCCAGCGATACAATCGATTTTCTCCTCGGAAACGGATTCAGCACAGAGAACGTCGTCGAGGTACGCTACCCCTGCATGCACCCCGCGCGGCGCCCTCGATCTGAACCCTCGCAGTTCATACTGGGGCTGATACACGCAGGATACATAAATACGGGGATGAACGGTGAGTGAGCTCGCGGCCTCTCGCAGCCGCCTCGCGCGCTAATTAGCACCATATCTGCCGCATATCATAAGTCGGCTGGAACCTCCTCTACATCGGAATGCATCCCGAATGGAAAGCCAAGGTGTCCGCCGAGTTCCGCGCGCTGCTCGCCACGCACACCGACGCGGCGTCCACCGACCCCATCCACGAGCGGCTCGCGAGCATCCCGCTGGGCGCATGGGAGACGGAACTGCCCGTCGTGGACGCGGGGATGCGTGAGACGCTGCGGATGACGATGGGGCTGCTAGCGCTGCGGCGGAACCTGGGGGGAGACATCACGATGGCAGGGAGGACGATCCTCGCGGGCGACTTCCTGGCCTACCCGCTTGGGGACGTGCACCACAACCCCGACATCTACCCAGAGCCGTATAAATGGGACCCGCACAGATACGACGCGGGCAGGGAAGAGGACAAGCAGGCGCCGCTGGCGTTCCTCGGCTGGGGCGGGGGTGAGTCCCAGAGCAGCAATTCGGGGCCGATCTGACACAGACGGGTCCAGGCCGACATATGTGTGCCGGAATGCGGATCGCCAAGCTGGAAATCAAGCTCATACTGGCGCTGTTCGTCCTGTCCTTCGAGTTTCAGGTCGTCGACGGCGCCGGGGCGCTGCCGAAGTCGCTCCCTCGCGTAGACTTTAACGACTTCCAAAGGGTGGGTGGTGAATTTCCGACCGTCGGATCTATAGTGGTGACGCGCTTCCGGTTTCTAGCCTAGGCCCGTGCAGGGCAATCCTTGCTATATCAAGTTTAGGCGCCTGAAGGTCGATTAACTGGGTTAACACTGAATGAAGGCGTAGCACATACTTTCGCTGTATACTGTACACTACTGTCCATCGCGGCAAGCATTAGGCATGAGTTGGATCCGATTAGTGGAGGGTAGTGTAATAATATCTAGGGTAACTGACAACACGGCGATCAGCATCAGGCACCTATTCACCGATTCGCGCGCACCTCTAAGAGATCCTACATCCAAACCACCGTTTGCATCGAAAATCGCCTTGTCGGAAGGCATCCTCTGGCGGATGAGATTAATGGGCCTCACAGGAGAAAGCCCCATGCGGTTCGCCAAACGAAAGCCCAACGCCCTTCTCCATCATAGATCCAAGTCCACCGTCTCGCCTTCCCCCTCCCCGTTACTAAGCCCCAGCAGGTCGAAATCCCCGTTCGTCCTCGTCTTGCGGCGCAGCGTCCCAAAGGGCAGCTGCATCGCCGGCGACGGCTCGAGCTGCACCGTGCGCGGGGGGCCCGCGCGGTGGTACTGCGCGCCGCCGCCGCCGTACACCGAGGACGCGGACGCTGTGCGCGCATGCGTGCGCGTTGCGGCCGCGGGCGGGTTCGCCCGAGGCGTGGCGTGCTCCGCCGAAGAGTCGAGGGACCCGCCGCGGCGGACGTCGTCGAGCTCGTGCCCCTCGTCGCGGTCCGAGTAGCTCGAGCCCGTGCTGTCGTAGGAGAGCCGCGCGATGATGGTGTCGCGTGTGGACGGCTGGATGGGGAGGGCGGTGAGGATGGACGCGAGGGAGGGGGAGCCTGCTGTGCCGGGTGTTGCGGAGGATGACGCGGGCGACGTGGCATAGCGTACATGACGCGAGTGTGGGTGTTTAGTCCGCGCTGGTTGGGCCGGTGGTGATGGCGGGTCTGGAGGTGGCTGCGGTCGCGCGTGAGGAGGGAAGAAGGAGAGCTGTGACGCGGGGATGCGACGGATCGTCGATAAGGTCCCTAGGGTGTCGGATTGTGTGGGGGAGGGTGCGGATTGCTCCGTATCCTCCGTAGAAACAAGGAGGGGGGGAGCCAATTCCTTTGAGCGAGAGGTTTTGTCGAGGGGTATATAGAGAACCTTGCGCAGATGTATAGGATCCGAGGACCAAAGGTGGTTTGCCCGCCTGAGCTCTGCCATACTGATTCCATACTTGAGCGAGACACCGGCCAAGGAATCTTGGGACGTTATCTGAATCACGGTCAGATCCTGCCAAAGTACATCATAGGACCCGCACCTCATGGACCAAGACAACCTGCTCGTCCGCAGTAGGCTCTGCTACTATCATATCCGCGCCTGGAACCGGGGGAGCATCCACCAAAGGCGGGATATTCAAGATACGTGACAGCTGAGGCCGAGTAACGCCAGCGCCATTGCGGAAGCCAGAGGACAAGTCCGCGCTCCGCAGAGGATGATGGGCCGTGGAACCGTCGGTCTTAATTCGCATGTGGCGAGGTGTACTTGTGAATACGCTGAGACCACTACTTGAACTAGCTGAGCTCGCTGTTGTGCCGTCGGAGCCCCTTCGCTTCAACGCTGGACGGTGACTGCTGTCGGAAAGGTAGGATACATCGATGGCTGTGGTCCTCTGGCGCTCCTCCGCGAATGGATTGTAGTAAATTGATTCCGGAGTGAGTGGTTTGCCATTTGTCGACATGGTGAATCCACCCTCTGTCTAGCCTCTATTCCGGCTGACCAGTTCGTGTAAGACTGTAAAGCCTGGCGCCGGAGATAGCAGAGCAGAGGTTCCACCCGTTCCAGCTTTAGTTGGCTGCAGATTGCTCGGCTCGGTTCGGGTCGGCTTCGACTTTTCCAGTGATCCGATCAAAGATATCACTACCGCCATGTAGCGGAAATGGTAAAAATTGAGATTCTACGACTGTCAGCTGGTAAATCGATGCAAGCGTCGACCGATTTCCTACATTTTTTTTAATCTGTTTACTTGGACCCAACCTGAGAAACCAAATCCAACCGAAACTCCTGATCGTCTTGCGTTCAGATACCAAGGGAAGAAACCCCGGGTTCCTGAAATTTAATTCGGCTATGGGAGCCATATAACACGAGGATATTTCTTCAGGTGGCTGTAATTAAGCCGGAATAGCGTAAAATTTCTACTGTTTTCATGGCTTTGATTTTGTTGCACCTCTGATAGTAAAACGTTTCTGAACTCAGGATATTTGTCTTTCAGGATGGAGCATCATTCTAGGTAGTCCGTAAGCTACTCTCGCGGAATGGACCGTCTGCCACTGGAATCGAACTTTAGTTAAACCACGTCACGTGGCATTTGGTTGAAAACGACAGTCGTTGTGCAATGCAGGGGGCAACCTAACTATGGGCAAGTATCCGTATTTAAATTATGCCTTTAAATATAGTCCCATCTCCCGAATATACTCGATGAGCGCCGGCGGATTACCCAACCCTGCGAAATGCCCTCCGAAATCTCGCCCTGAAATAATCAGCATAATACAGCCGAACGGGGGAGAATCGTACCTTTGTACGAGACTAGATTCCCGACCTTCGCAACATACTCTTCCGGCCACAACGCAACATTGTACTCGTACTGGCTGAACAGCATCGGCGCGTCCGTGTCTGCTTTGGTGTACACGGTGGGGAACCCGTTCGGATTTTGCGCGTATATCCAAACGGAGGATAGGAAAGACTCAGTGAGGTAGTAGAGTGATACGGAAGTCAGAATGGCTGTGTTGTTGAGCACAGAAGGCGGGGTTCCTGCGCGGGGGTCCGACCCTATACGAGGGAAAATGTGAGTGAGGCGATGAAAGCCATAGATGGCACCAACATTGCTTGAAGCTTCCGCCAATCCACGCTAGTTGCCCGACAGGACTATCATACAGAGCGAGTCCAATGTCATTAGGCTGCCTAAATTCAGTATGGCACATGAGTGTTCTGAGGCGTGCGACATACCTTGTCCGTCTGCTCGATAAAATAACCGTTGCCAGTGGCGCTCCGCTCAGTGAACCGTTGTTCGGTGACTTCTTCTTCGGCCGACAATGTAATATTGTTGCCGGCAATATCTTGCGCCGATGGAGGCCAGAACGGGAGGGAGACAAACTGCGCCGCGCGTACGGTTGCATTGAAGGAGCTGTAAAGGGAATATCCCACGCTGCTGCCCTGGTAAATGGAACGTGAGTGCATGTTTCAACAATCGTCTCGGGGTGGAAACAATACCCAATCCGTGCCGTGCACCGCGAACGTCGAGTAGCCCAGAACCTCAGTCATGAGAGTATTGTATATCCTGGCAGTATCGTCTACGGTCGAATTTTGGGGGAGCGTGGAGGAGAAGACGAAGCCAGGGAGGGATGGAACCACGACATTGTAGGAAATTTTCTTTCCCGTAGCGCTTGTCCAGGATTGAGTCAAGGGTTTAATGACTGGAGCGAATTCCTGGAAAGAGCCTGTAAAGAAATGAACCGTCATATCTATCTGAGCCACAAATGAAAGAGATTAATACCTGGCCACCCGTGAAGCAATATCAAAGGCATCGCATCTGTGTCGTCCGACTTCTCATGTACGAAATGCACGGTTTGTCCCTCGATAATCGCGGTGTACTGCTCGAACCTAGGCACCTATTAATTCCGTATGAAAGAGAGAAATAATGGGGCTGACTGGTTCAACTCTGCCTGCTGCGCGTCCCAGTCGAAGGTTTCTACCCACTCTGTCTGCAGTTCCCGTAGGAAATCCACTTCGATTCCTTTGTCGGGGCTAGCGTCGGCATATAAGGCCTTGGCGGGAAGCCGAGTATTGCGTACGAGCTCCTTCAGTCGTGGAATTTTACTGCTGAGGTCTATCTTGAAGGGCGTCAAGTTGAAAGTGTCATTGGCGGCACTGGAGGCCGCCACGGCGAAAAGAGCAACAAGGTTTAGAGCGAGGAACATGGTTCTTTTTTCGCTGCTTCCCTATCCTTCTAGGGATCCATTTTAAACAGATCTAACGCCATTCAGTGGAGTATATCCATGACAAACGCGCTTATTAACCTGGGGGATCGGTAAGCATATGTTCACTCACGAATCATTGACCGTAAGGCGGATCACTCTGCCTGCATGGGCCATTCAGCCATTCTTGATGTTTCGTATTGTAGTATCGCATAGCGTACAAGTATTGGTGCAAGTCGAGTGGAATCTCGGTCGATGCCCAAATTCGTCACGAGTCGGCGATGCTGCGTTGGCGGAATTTTCAGCATTTCCCGCCATCAATGTAGCGGACCCAAATGCTATGTCGAGAACGTCAGAGGGGTCTCAGCATAGACGCGACGCGTTCCGCCTTCCGATCAGTCACGGTCACATCGTGACCAGACGTGTTTCTCCCGCCACAATCCCACAATCCACTCGGCACCATGCACCATCACAGCGGATTCTCCGCGTGGGTGACCATTGACGGGAAAGAGGCTATCGAATACGATCTCGAGACGTCCGAGGACCAGAACACCGTTACTTGCTGGATCCCCTCGGAGCTGGGGAAGGTCTGTGTCATCAGCTCGCTGGTGCCACCTCTCAACCACTCACTTGATAAACCCTGACCAGAGGTTCGTTGTACACTGGAAAAACTCGGCGTATCATCACGACACGCTCGGGCAAGTCAGTATGGATGGGACTTGGGCCGCGGGGCAATTTATCCGGCACAGGATACCATCTTTACCCGCAGCAACGCACTGTGATGGGGTTTCCGACGGAACGAGCGTCAAGCCTTTCGTTTTTTCTTCCTTGGAGCTCACAGGTGAGTTTATCATGCTTCTCGCTTTATGCATTGTTCATTTTGCCCCTCTTGTGCCAGACGACGACGCTTTTCTGGGAGGTTCAGAGTCATTGCATCAGGAACTCGGTGTCATACAGCTCTCTATTACTCCCGTCCAAATTACAGGCGCTTCTGACAAAACTCCTAAATCTCGTTCGCTCTCCGAGATGAAGGTGCACGAACGCGCGAAGAAGGCGGTCACGCAACAAATAATGTCTGTTGGACACTCTTTTAATTACAAGGATGTACCGCCTAATATCACCGTTCTACAGGCTGGGGAAAGCTGAGCAGCTTGCGAAGCCTAAGTCGTACTCGAGCTGGAAGCGCACTGGCCCGGACCTGGTTAAGCTCTGCTTCAAGTACCGGCCGCTGGGTGTGCTGCCTACCTCTCTGTCGCTGGATCAACCTAATCAATCTCGCATCCACCAGATGTCCTTCAAGCAAACGGAATCGCACCACTGCCCCCTCGGCTGAAGAGAAAGGCATCAGCCGAGTCCTTGCGCGCTCCGATGCCCAACGAAGACCTAGTCGACACTAAGGAGGAAAAGAACCTGCGCGTGAGTCGTCTTCACTGTCGCTAACCCAGAGATGTTCCAACTTTGAACCCCAGGAGAAACTGAATGCGCGGGAAGCTAAGCGCGTAAAGGAGAAGAAACCGCCCGTAAAACGCGAATTCGAAGCCGGCGCTGTCATCGACTTGACATTGCCCAGCAAGAGAGTAAAACGGGCGGAGAAACGACCATTCGTCTCTGGCGAGGTCATAGACTTGACATAAGTGAGTGGTTTTGGTGCCTTTGAATCCGGCTCGGTTGACGGATGTAGTAGAGAGTCTGTGATCCCGGGCCATCTTCTTTATATTCTTTCGTTTTGTTCTCTGTCATCGCTCCCATTGTATTTGTATTTCTTATTTGCGTGGACTCGCGAAAAGGTGCGCAACTTCTTAAATGTTTCTGTGCATGGTTTGGACCTAGAGTTTCCTCCCCTTCTTTCGAGTCTTGGGCATTGACCATTCAGGTTATTTCAAGCCACACTAACGTGTGATTCAACCTTTCTGCATCGCGTAGTAGTTCATCAAAGAGAGTGAACTTGAACTGAACCGCAGAAAGTGCGGTTGTCGTTCGGTTGAAAAACGAGAGTCGTTGCGCTTTTCCTGCGCATCGATGTTCAATTAAGCATTGAAGAGGAAGTGCTCCGAAACCGTGCACGCTAGTGTCCTGGATTCCTCCGATTCGAATTTTAGTTTGAACCAAGTCACGTGTGATTTGGTTGAGAAAATTGGGATTACATTCATTGTCGACGTAAAGTATTGTGATCAAGCCGAACGCCTTCGAAGGAAGACTCAGATGTTAGAGGAAACCTGCTGAATTAGTAGTCTCTCCTAGACAGATGCTTCAGCATGTGAAGCTCGTGCCTCGCTTGTTGAACTGAATTAGGTGTCCCCTCGGAGCAGACTGTGTACAAGATACATGTGATACGATAAACGCAGCTAGTAGTCAGAGATATCAGGCAAGAATTCTGACACAAATTAACCCA
Organism: Mycena rosella; assembly: GCA_029378255.1. Classification (NCBI taxonomy): domain Eukaryota; kingdom Fungi; phylum Basidiomycota; class Agaricomycetes; order Agaricales; family Mycenaceae; genus Mycena; species Mycena rosella. Next base: position 66,449 of record JARKIE010000297.1, on the reverse strand, counting down.
TACCATATCTCCACGGTTCACGCAAGATAAAAAGAATTGATGTTGTGAGAAAAATGACTTTTTGGGTTCACCGTGGATGCAAAAACCTTGATAATGGGTCGAAATTAATTGCAAAATGAACCTCACTACCACTTTAATTGACCCAAATCGATGAGGTTTTGAGCTCGGAATATGAGGCACAAGTAGGCTATTTTTAGCATTTTCGAGAGGAAATGGCCAAAAATACTCAAAATGTCCAACTTGTGCCCGCTGTTGTGAGCCCAAAGCCCCATCAATTCCTATGAAATAAAATGGTAATTGGGTCTCCTTGAAGATTAATTTCAGGGTGTAAACACCATTTGTGAGTATGTGAAAAATCCACACACTTGGTTTTTAAGAAACCCTCCAAATATTTTATTGTGAGATGAATATGCGGGTAAGGTATGAGTTGAACTTGTCCCAAAACTCCTGAAATCACTCAAGGTTCATGGCAGCATTTTATTGGAAGTCATTCGACCCAGAAAAAAGCCCAAACGGCTGCTTGCAGAACATTGTAGCGCCAGTGTACGGACAACCTAACTTTGGATGTTGTCCGTATCCCTGTCATGCTAATATCAAGATAGATATGTCGGAAAAATCCTATTCGGCTTTAAACGGCCTTGAAGGCGTTCTAAGCCGTTCGATGCCTAAATGCCTCAAGGTGGCTTCCAGGACACATCTGGGAATCTTGGAAGTGCTTCCAAGCCACGTCGGAGTTCTAACGCCTTCTGAGATAAGTTCCAAAAAGGTAACAAAATTTGTACACCTCGTTCTTCTTTATGAAGGCGAGCTCTTTGCAGTCACAGTTAATGTAGTAGTCGTTTTCAATCAGTACGCAACCAAGTAAGTGAGTAATGATTTTTATCACGGAATCACGGAAGTCAGTAAAGCAGAGAGACTGCTCAACTTACTTTAAGTAAAGTGCTTAACATACGCATACATGGGTGTGAAAATATTCAGAGGTCGTCAACAGAGTTATGTACCTTGGTCGTCGTCCCGGGTGGAGCTAGGTGGGGCTCGGCTGAAGGCCTTTCACACGGGCCCCACAGCTGTCGGATGGAGAACGAGAGTGGTTGAACAAATACAACCAACTCAATGAATCAAATCACTCCTCTACGGCACCGAGAATTGACCCATAATATCTTTCTGACCCTCAAAATATACACGTCCCTCGGGATGACTTGCGACAGCTTGCAACTCAGATCATACCTTTGAACGGCGTCAGACTGGTTCTAAGCCTCTCTGCCGGGCGTTTGAAGCACTCCCATGCCGTTCCAAGGACACATGCTGTAACAAGCCGTTGCATGCTGACTGGCGTTTTTCCGACATAGGGAAGATGCGAATTAGTGACCTTGCCATGCTCTACTGTTTCTTAGGACATGCATCGGCACCTAAAGGCGCCGGCAAGCAAAGCTGCTTGCGTTCAAATAGGGGTTTTGATTGGACGTCCCGTTTTGGCCGTCGGAAGATTCGGAACAGTGTGATCGTGATCGATCATCGAGCCTTGGTTTGGCATCAAAACTTGATCCTTCCACTCAACTTCCACTTGTAAACGACGATAAATGACATGCCAAACATCCTGGAGCGGTTACAAACTTATATTTATGTAGCAGAAAGAATTCAGGTGTGTGCGGTGAGGTTGAAACGTTGACCGCCCTATTACTGATTGCTACCCGCAATCAACAACAAATGATGGACAGTCTAATTGACTCGGAAACCTCTCGGATCAAATTTCACCACCCTCGTACAACTACGACCGCCTCGAATTTTCCTGTGGCCTGAACAGTCCCCAAATTTCACCAACCATGGCCAGGTGAGTGATTCAGATGGAATGACCCTCAGTCAATCATGCTCATGAACGAAAGCCTCTGGTCGGATACCCTCATTATCCCGCTCTACGTGGGCACCGCGTCGATTTTGACCCTCCTGCTTCAAATGCTATGGGCTTCAAAACCTGTCCTGAAATTGCGCGCCTCCTACTTCAAGGACGCGCCTCAGGAGTCTGAATGCGCGCCAGAAACCCATTCCGTCGGCGCGCACATCGAGAAGCATGGTGGAAGCACCATCTTCGCGTTCAAAGTCGCAAGGCTCGCTGGGTGCCTCGCATTGCTTGCCTTGTCAATTTTCTCCCTTGCATCGGAGGAGGAGGACGATCAGGATACCCGTACATTCGCGCCATTTGTAGAGGGAAGCCCCCGCGGATCCGCAATGTGTGCTACTTACGTGCGTGCTTCTTTTCTGCATCGAAACTGGTTTTATAATGGCCCCGGATTTAGTTTTACGCTTCCCTCCTTGCCATTCTGTCCGCTGCAGGCAGCTCAAAGTGGAGCCAAGTGGCCGTTAACCATCTCAATACGCTCCTTACGTGCACATTCGCTGTCTTTTTCTACCGCGATGTTTTTCCCCTGGCAACATTCGCCCTTAACCCCATGGACCTCTCGGAAGGGAGACTCCTCTGGGTCAAGATAATCACCCTCTTTACGATTTCTGGGATCATACCTCTCGTTATGCCACGCCAGTATATTCCTGTTAACCGAAAGGTGTGTAGAATAGAACACTCATCGAAAGAACAGTGATGACCTTCTCACAGAACCCGATGCCGGTCACAAATCCTGAGCAGGTAGGAGATCCTCTACTAGTCTGACACTCCGTAATAATGATGTGTGCCCAGACCTCATCAATTCTCTCCCTCGTCTTGTACTTCTTCCTCGACCCCATCATCTTTCTCGCATACCGTATCCCCCACCTCAGCTTTGACCAACTGCCGCCTTTGTGTGATTACGACTACGCCGAGAATCTAAAGGAGGAGGCATTTCCGGTGCGTCCAGACCTTCACATGTCTGCGTTTCGCTGACTTCAGTAGCATTTGGATGTCTTCGCTGGGAAAAAGCGACACGTCGTTTTCGGCATTCTGTGGATCTACCGCTGGTCCATAACGAGCATGGCTATCATGTTAACTATCCTTGCCCTGTCCGCTTTCGTTTCCCCCATCGCACTCAACAGACTACTCAAGTAACGGAATTTCTCCTTGCCGATTATTTATATACTCATTGTTCCCAGCTACCTAGAAAATCCGAACGAAGAGTCCTTCATGAAACCATGGTTCTGGATTCTCCTCTTGTTCCTGGGTCCCATGGTGTATTCTCTGGCTTTTCAATGGTACATTTTCGTCTCGGTGAGATATGACCCACCCCCATGCCGAGACGTCGGCTGAATAACCACCCGCAGACGCACATCATGGCCCAAACAACCGCCATAATCACGCAGCTCGTGTTCGAGCACGCCTTGCGAATCCGTGTTAAGGCCGAGACAAACGAGAAAGGCAAAGCCGACGCCACGGCCAAGGAACCCTCCAAAAAAGAGAGCGCCAATCTTCTTGGTAAAATTACGAATCTCGTAACCACCGATCTAGGCGCGATTAACGAGGCACGAAACGTACTGTTTATCGTCATTCTCGTTCCGATTCAAATTATTGGGTCTGTCGTGTTCTTGTACCAAGTGCTCGATTGGAGGTTAGCACTCTTTCTGCTCATTATTCCAACAACTCATCGTTAAATCAGTGCCTTTGTCGGTATGGGGTAAGTCCACGTCGCTCGTGGGTAAAGCCTTACTGATTTACGGAAGAGTGATGGTCGCTCTCTTTCCTTTGCCCGGCTATGTCGCCAAACTGCAACAAAGTGAGCGTCTTGTCTGGATACATGTATGAAACTAACACCACGCCAGCTGCTCAAAAGGCGACGCTTAAAAAGACTGATGCAAGAGTTCAAACAGTTTCCGAAAGCAAGTGTCTCGTTTCTTCCAATGTTCAACTACGTAATGCGTCTTTCGTTAGCGATGAATGTGCTCCGGATGATCAAGTGGGTGTTTGTTATATCTTTCCAAATTCGTTTGACGCCTGTATCTAGAATGTTTGGATGGGAAAAGCAAATGGATGGCAGGATTGCCGACAAGCGGGACGAAGAGCTCAAATGGATATGGCGGCGCAAGCTGCTTGACCTAGCTAACGGCCTCGTGAAGTGCGCTAACCGTGCTTGCTTATGTTCCTCCCTTACCTTCTTTCAATCATAGCACCCTGATTCCCGTCCTCACCATGATAACGACCTACGGTCCGCTCTAGTCAACCTCTGTTCCTCCTATTCCATTGACGCTTCCTTGATTTATAGCCACATAGTAAGTTCGAGTTTGAGAGTGTACTGCTATGCTTACTCGTCTACCGTCTTACTTGCGTGCAGTGTCAGTTAAATTTAGTTCAACACCGCGAGTCTGAACGAGCTGACACTTGAATTCGAATAGACCGTTATTGCCAACCAGGAGCTCAGCGCGTCCAAAGTATTCTCCTCGATGGCTGTTTTTGATTTGTTGAGAAGGTCTTCACTGTTTTCGAGTAAAGAAAAAGAACACTCACTCTTATTCTTATCTCCGCAGCCAGCTCTGGTTCACGTTCTACTGCATCTCAACAACTGTGAATGGGAAGGTTTCGCTCGACCGCCTTAACGAGTTCCTCCATAACGTGTGTCAGCCTGCTGATCCACTTGTGTCCAATAGCTGAAGATATCTCAGACCGAGCTCTTGGATTCATTCCTTTCGAAGGATACACCGGCAATCGTGGACCCTGACCAGCCAGCCTCGGACGCCATTGGCTTCCGCGACGCCACATTCGCATGGTCCAATGAAGAGACCGATGGTACCCTGACCCCCTCGAACCGCAGATTCCTGCTCAAAGTCGAGGGCGATGTTTTCTTCAAACCGGGATGTGTTAACCTTGTTGTGGGTCCCACGGGATCGGTGAGATGCTCTTTGAGTCTTTATAAATGCCAGCTAAATTATGTAGGGTAAAACCTCACTTCTCATGGCTCTTCTCGGTATGTGTCTATTATCGCCATAGATCCAAAGTTAAATTTCGTACAGGCGAGATGCATCACGTGCCCTCTTCTCCATCGTCGTGGTATAACCTTCCCCGCGGGAAAGGGGTTTCATACGCTGCGCAGGAAAGCTTTGTTATGAATGACACCATAAAAGTGAGTGCTCTTCGTGCTGACAAGGTAGTGCTTGACCGTTTTTAGGCAAATATTTTGTTCAATGCACCGATGAATGCGGAGCGCTATCAGAAGGTTCTACATCAGTGTTGTTTAGAACGAGACCTAGATTTGTTCGACGCCGGCGATGCCACTGAAGTCGGCGAAAAGGTGCCGGAATCAGCTTCAATAATGAATTGCTTCGTAACTGACGCACATGGCAGGGCCTGACGCTGAGCGGTGGCCAAAAAGCGCGTGTTACACTGGCCCGATCCCTCTACTCCGACAGTGACATTATTTTGCTCGATGATATTCTTGCAGCCCTGGATGTCCACACCGCAAAGTGGATTGTCGAGTGCGTTAACGTTCCTGTGTTGAACACTTGTATCTGAGTTTTCGGATCTAGGAAATGCCTTGACGGAGATCTGATAAAGGGCCGGACAGTCATCCTTGTCACCCACAATGTGGTGATGACGGCGAAAATAGCCAAATTCGTCGTGTCCGTCGGTTTGGACGGACGCGTATCCAGTCAGGCTTCCATTTCTGACGCACTCGCGCACGACGAGGCTTTGGCCAAGGAAGTGAGCAAGGACCAAGAGACCCTGGAGGCCGCTGATAAGGAGACGGTTTCAACCCCGCCTGCCGATGAACCGAAAGTGACCAAGGGAAAACTAATAGTAGCCGAAGAAATACCGCTGGGTCACGTCAGCTGGAGCGCGTTGAATCTTTACTTCGACGGAATGTCAGGGGGCCACACCATCCTATTCTTTGCCGTCTTAATGCTCGCCATCTTGACGACCGAAGTGTGCCTCACTTTCCAGACTTGGTACTTGGGATACTGGGCCAGGTAATTCTTTCCGGAATATTCAGCATGCTCAGCAGCTGACGGTCACTTCAGTCAATATGGACAGGGAAAGCCCGTGGCAGTGTGGACGTAAGTTCTCTCAGCTTTGTTCCAGAAGATTTACTGAATCCGAGCTCTAGATACCTCGGGGGGTTCTGTACGCTTACTGATTCGTGCGGACATTCGTTGTGCTCACTATTCTTCAGCCGCCATACAACTCGCGGGGCTCATCATATACACGTTCTACTTTGTATACTACACTTGGGGTTCGTACAGGGCGTCGCGAACCATTCATAAGCAGCTCGTCGAGTCAGTCTTGGGTACCACCCTCCGGTACGTGCCTTTTTATGCCGTGAACCTTATACCAACTCATGGTTGACCTAGTTGGCTCGACGTGACTCCGGTGTCCCGGATCATTGCACGCTGCACTGTAGATATCAATGCCGTGGATGGAGCCGTCGCGGAAACTTTACATTCGCTTATAGGTGAGGAGAGCAAACCACCTATAAGCTCACAGTTTGACTTGGCTCTTTGAAGATATCACCGTGGCCATGATTATCAAGTTCTTCGCCGTCGTTCTCTTCACTCCGGTCTTTTTTTTCGCTGGTCTTTTCGTTGGTATCACCGGGGCGGTGTGCGGTCAAATATACATAGGTCGGTTCATGTCACCTGCTGTCCCTTCTTTTCCTTATTTTTCCAGCTTCCCAATTATCGGTTAAACGGTCCGCTTTTCTCTCAATATAGGTGCGCAATTCGTTGTGTGCTGCTGGTTCCGACTCGCTGACTTTTTTTACCCAGCTATGTATCGGATTCTGATCTGTGTCGGTTAAAAGAGAGATGAGTAATGCCAAAGCTCCGGTGCTCGCACAGTAAGACCTCTTTCCTACTCTCCTTGGCACCCGAATTGACTAACGACGTAGTTTCGGTGCAACGATGGCTGGACTGAGTAAGACTGCCGTTCTTTTTACCTGATTCTCTTTAAATTCCCTGTATGCAGTCTCGGTCCGCGCCTATGGGGCTCAAGAGGACATGATGAAGGTCTCGATCGAACGAATTAACCGATTGACCAGGTGTGTGTGTCGGACCATACTCATGACCGGAATTCTGATATGCACTTATCAGGGCCACACGCACGTTCGCGAACTTGAACCGATGGGTAACCGTCCGCATAGGTCAGTGCTGTTATTCATACTTGATCCTTGATTTAACACGTAATATACGAAGACCTTCTTGGTGCACTGTTTGTAAGTCATGCATTTCGATACAATCGCTCATGTACTCACGGTCATACATAGGCCTCATCGCTGGCATACTACGTGGTTTATTTCCAGAGCAATCGTCCTTACTCGATTGGATTCAGTTTGAATATGGTGAGGAGACCCTTCATTGGCATTTGTATTCTGCTGATATCAACAGGCTCTTGGATTCTCAAACATCATCTTGTATTGGGTCAGGATATTGAACATGTTCGAGGTGCACGGCAACAGGTGAGCAGGCCGCCGGATGCATATGTAATTACGCTAAACCTAGTATAGTCTGGAGCGTATCCAGAGATACACCTCCATAGAGCAGGAGGACAAGCCCACCCCAGCCGGGGTCCCGCCGGCTTACTGGCCGGCAAGTGGAAGTCTCGACGTCGCCAATCTGTCCGCGAAGTATTCGCCGGAAGGGGATAATGTCCTGCATGACATCTCTTTCAACATCAAGTCAGGCGAGCGGGTGGGAGTCGGTGAGTCACCCTACATTGGGCGATTTCGAGAGCTAACCGCGAAATAAGTCGGCCGGACGGGATCGGGAAAGGCGAGTAACATACTCTCTTGAAGCTCTACTAGTAGTTTCTAAGCCGTCTCTTTCGCAGAGCTCTTTGACGCTATCCCTGCTGAGGTGCATATTAACGGAAGGGACGGTCCGCTACGACGGCATCCCCACATCGTCGCTCAATCTGGACGCCCTCCGCTCAAACATCACCATCATCCCTCAAATGGTGGGCATTTTCCTCTTGTTATTTCGTTTTGGAATTTATGTTTCCCCGCAGCCCGAGCTGCTTGTCGGCAGCCTCCGGTCCAACCTCGACATATTCAACCAATTCGACGACGCCACCTTAAACAACGCCCTGCGCGCCGCGGGGCTGTCGTCGCTTCAAGATGACATGGACGAGGGCAAGCTCACGCTGGATAGCGAGATCGCCGGCGGAGGGTCAAATCTGTCGGTCGGTCAGCGTCAGATCATCGCGCTCGGTGCGTAACTCCATCCATTTTCTGATCGGAGGCTCACGATTATGGGATAGCTCGGGCAATTGTCCGTGGTAGTAAACTCTTGATCCTCGATGAGGGTACGCTTCCGTTTTCCTCATGCAACTCCAGCTAAAGCCATTGCCCCCAGCTACATCCGCCATAGGTGCGCATCAAATGAACCGGAAGGAAATGCCGCTTACCGCTCGTAGATTATAAGACGGACGCGGTGATCCAAGCCTCCCTGCGCACCGAGCTGTCGAGCGACACCACCGTCCTCACCGTGGCGCACCGCCTGCACACCATTATGGATGCGGATAAAATCGTATGCTCCCTAGGTTTCCATTACAAACGATGTGCTAACCGACACCGTCCCATCAGATGGTCCTCGATGCTGGTCGTATTGTACGCCCTTCTCATTCCTGTGCTCTGATCTCCCGGTGACTGACGCCGCACTAGGTTGAGTTCGACAGCCCCAAGGTGCTGCTCAAGAACAAGGATGGGCTACTACGCGCCCTGGTGGATGAGTCCGGGGACAAAGAGGCGTTATACAAGATGGTTCAGGTTTGAAAGTACTCACATGGTGGCGGGATATAGTCGGTTCGGTTTCGAACTATACGACGGTTTCCAACGCTTCAACAGCGTTGATTATATGATATCCTGTCCTCTCCTACTAATAATATGTTTGTTCCCCTTTCTTTCTCTAGTTTCGACTGCCAGAATATTGTGGCTCCGTCGGTAGTACGTTAAGATCAAGGTTCCGTTTGGAGTCGATAGGTGAGGGCTGGAAGAAGAGTTTGGTCTGGAGTTGGTTGAACCATGGGTTCCGTTTGCGGTAATTTCCGATTCCGTTTGCGGTTCACTTCGGGCTACATTTACGCATTAAGTTGTAATCCGGGTTCCGTTGAGACATTTTGCGATGCCTCATTTGCAGTTTGGGCTCGGTGCCCCAGTGTTTGGAGTTAAACGGAGGTTCGCTCGAAGAAAGAGTGACGATCACATGTTGGTTCAAAGACCTTCAGTCTTCCAGAACGGTCTTTTCGGCATCCGCGGACATCAGGAGTTGGGGCACCGGTGCCCGACTGTGGCCCGCCGCGGGCCAGATTCGCGTGTTCGTGCCCCAGTCCGTTCTGTGGAATTTCCACTGTCAGAAATATATCAGAAATCATTGAACTGAAACAGAATACTTAACGAGTAGTATAACGAGTGGTATTCTTGTCTCGTGTGTTACAGGGTGTATGTGGCATCGCTTACACGGTTCTCACCGGGACCCGCCGCTAATGGAAGTACGCGAATTAAACACCTGAAAAGCATCACTCGAAATTACACTTCCTGAAGGCGACGGTGCATTTTCAACGCAATTTGTAACAGGATTACTGCAGTCTCTTGTAGTAGCATTCGCAGTGTTTACGATAGTAGCATAAATATCTTATGCGGTGTCCTGTTTCTTTTCCATTTCTTTCAAACTGGCCCCTCTAATCATGTCCAGGTTATTATTTCAGGCAGTTAAGGCGTATAAGTAAATATTGCGTGAGGGCGAGGAACCTTGTCACTCTGGAACCGCGTCCTCCGCACTCCGTTCAACTGGTTCCTTCGCCCTTGGCTGAACCACCACCTCCCGCAAGCGCTCTGCAAGGTTTATTCTGTATTGTGAATATTCGGATGAGGCTCCATTTTTGAAAAAGAGCTCGAAGCGGCGTAAATTTCGGATACCCAGCACGCCGCGAGCCCATGGGCTGTCCAGGACGGCGCCGGCTGGGTCGAGCTCGGTCCCCTCGAGGCGGTCCTGGAACTCGAATGTAAGGCTTTGGAGACGCATCTGCCGGAGGAGCGCGAATACGGCGGTCCATTGAGGGCGGACGCTGTTGAGAGTGCTGTAGCTGTAACACAGGTATATGTTGCGGATGTCCGGTAGGTAGTGTCTCCCGAGTGCGGCGAGCAGGACTTCCTCGAACTCCCCGACCTATGACAAACGAGGTACGAGTTAGAATTGTTATAGCGTCTGTTTATAAGAGACTATCGCTGACCTGGGCGTGGAAGGTATTACACCGGTGCAGTATCGGGAGCGCCTCAAAATAAACCTGCCGACACGAGAGCAGAAGAGCGGTGGGAATTCCTTCGGTGACACCGAATATGTTGGAGCTACCGTTCGGGCTATCGCTGATCTCGTAGCATGTAGACTGGACGACGTAGTCGCTGCTTTCGGACGAGACATCTGAAACGGCGGTGGCTGGCTTGGGCGCGGATCTGACGCGCTTCAGACCGATCACACGTCCGCCGAGCGCCAGCTCGTAGATGCGCTGCCGTAGCTCCAGGGGAAGTTTGAGCAAATGACAATTTGGGGGCTGTTCAGCCTGAGGTGTCCCGGGTATCTCGATGTATTGTTTGGGGCGAGCGGGGCCCGGACTCGGAGTATATTGCCTGGGCCTGGGTCGACGTTGTGATACGTTGCATAGGCAGGGACATATAATGAAGAGCAACATCTGTAGGGGGGAAGGCTGCATTTCGTATCGTTTAGCTAGATCTGGAAGAGTATTTATTGTCGCGTCCAATTGCCTGGATGGAAAGAACGACTCACATGTGGTATTACACAACACCTTCGAGAAGGAGGGGGAAGAAAATGAGAGGGGGATGATTCACAAGACGCCAGAGTTATAAGGAGTTCAATCACAAATGGCCGTGTTTTGCTGTGTTCAATGCTGTCGGGCGTTGCATCTGGAGTGCATAGCAAATCTTGTGATTGCTACATTTTTTTGAAGCCCGTATGGGGAGGAAGATGATTGCGTGGGCGGTGGAAATTGAAAATTGAAACAGCAGCAGGATTTCAACCAAGGGTAACCCGTTAAAAGTTGAACATTTCACTTGGTTGTGAGGGCCAGTGCTCCGCATGGCAGTACGAGGGCGCGGTTATGGTGTTTGTGGTGATGGAATTACCATAAAGGGTGTCAACCTAATCCGGTTGACCTCAACCGGATTCGGAAGTAGTTCCCACGATTCCGATTGATCCGACCATTGCCCGGTTATCGGCACCCACTTGTTTCGACTCGTTCTCTCTCAATACTTTATCCTTTCATCAAATTTTACCTGGTACTTTGTGTTACATATTCTAAATTCATCTGAACATAGTCATAGGCCTTCATAACTTTCTCACAGCTCCATAATTACATCACAAGCATATATTTACAGACGAGTCCCTTACGGCCTTTTGATTCTGCGGAGTTTGAAGCGGGCATTTAAATCATACGACAGATCAGACTACCGAAGCGACTAATGATGCGACTACCGACCCGAAACCCACCACCCCTTGATGCCCTAGTCTATGGTGTACACTGCAGGACACAGGAAAGTACCGTCAATGTTCTGCAGTACTACTGGGTCCTGTATGTTTTTGAAGTTCCCCATGCACAGGCAACATCTAGTCTAGTCTCTTATAAACAGATGCTACAAAAATTTTCGCTTGTACCTCGTGTGTTGCAGGCAACGTCTACGTGTGGTTATTCCATTGGGATACCACATGGTGCCTTCGACAATAACAACTATACTTGCGAAGTGAGTGGCCATCACTGAGTGGTACAGAAACCCTCTCAAACGAAAAGCTTTACATCTTGATTGCCGTTGGACAGACGCAAGTTGCTCATGCCAAGCCCGACCAACAGAAGGGGTGGGACATCTTGCAGTTGTCACTCTTTGCATCCTTGCATTAGGGCCTCTTGCTGTGCACACAGGACACAGCATCCTGTCTCTATCAAAGTGGTAATCAAACCAGCCTTGCAGAGTCATTCCTGTTGGAAACTGTCTGGTCAGATGGGCAGAGCTCTGGACGTCTACATATTGGCCAAAGGTTTCCATTAACCAGGGACTCAAGTAATCAAAGCTTCTGCAAGAGGTCACTGCGGACCCGTAGCTTCTTCGCTCCATCATGGCCATAAAAAAACTGTCTATATTGATGTTTCCCCTTCCCAGTGGAAAATCTACTGGGTTCTGGAAGTGCAGGAGCCGTCTTACAGCATCTCTGGCCCACTGTTCCTGTGTCCTGCTCAGGGCCCATAACCCCAGCAGAGCACTGCACCTAGTCAACTCTTCTAACTGCCTCACAGGATCATCTGCCCATGCACCAATAAGTGGCGTAAAGAGTGAGTCGTACCTGCAACTATAAATTTGACTGTCCCAGATCGACCCCAATGGTTCCGTTTCAACTATGCGACTGATAGCAGGACCTCCCACAATTTCTATGGTTTGTCTTGGTTTTTTAACTGGTGCTTCTTGCTTGGGTTCAGGTTTGTGTTTGCTGCTAGTCCTTTTCTTGGTAGCTTCTTTGACAGTAGGTTTCCACTTACCGTACTCTGTAACCCCACAGAACTATCTTTAATTGGGTTATATTTGATAGTGTCACAGAAGTGATCTGGATCTTTTGCATGATCACCCTTCCAAGCCTTATAGCTGCAAAGGAGCTTCCCACAGTAGAGACCTGTCACAGACCGAGGCAACTTAACCTTGAACCTCAGGCGAGTAAGTCCGTCCAACAGCTCTAGTTCTCGGAGCTCCTGTCTGAGAAAACCATTCAGGCCTGACATCATTTTTTTCTTGTCGAATCCTTGGACTATAATTGTATCTTTGGTGGTGAACCCTCGGGAGAGCGCAGTTTAATAGGCTTTGTGCTCCTTGTAGTTATTCAGGTGGACCACGTTCTTGTCCCTAGACTTCCCTTGTGATGCATAGTCAGTCATAGTAAAGTTTGGGAGACGAAGCATGTGCTCTCTTATCATTGACAGCAGCAAATTGTCTTGTAGTAGCACAGTTACATGGGTCGAAGTCCTACCCAATGGAATCACATTCAGAGGTAAGCCAGGAATCAATATATCTCTAGGTGGATTAACCAGTTTTATGAACAGTGTGTCTAGAATCTTTTGACCTGAAGGGCTGACTGTGGCATCCCAGCCTGTTACAGTGGCCTTCTGGCCCTTTGTGATTCAGATTCATTCAACTTAATCAGTATTGGCATACCGACACAAAGACTTAGGCAGCCCGGTATGTGCTTGTTAGTAGTAGATGGAAGGGCACTCCATAATACCTTTTGCAGGTTTGGCCCCATATGTTGAGAATCTGAGTGATGCAACTAGCCAGCTGGAGAATATTCCAGAGGATATTTGCAGAACTTAGTTGAACTTTGTAGAATATTCTAGAACACCTTTGTAGTAGTATAAATACCCTGTAATGAAGCGGCAAAGGGCATGCGTTTGTTAGACATTGCTCTAGCCTCAATTAACCGCACACCCCACTGTTGTTTTCTCGACACTCTAAGCCTAACAGCTTAGCTCCATACGCGCACCCGAAAAACCAACACCATAGACCGGAAGCATGCCTGCTCACATTGTGGCCCTTTTTTTTGTCAACCGCTCTGGTACTTAATTTATCAACACTGAAATTTTTGACCAACTTTTGGCTGGTGTCCTCTGCAAACCTCCGAACACCTAGCTCATTTATAGTATCTCTGTAGATATTCAAAGTAGTTATAATGGAGATGTTCCGATATTCCACTGTGTCCAGATGAGGGAAACCTGGTCTATTGCTCGCAACCCACTGAACAACAAACAGGATGGCAAAGCAAAAGGGTGTAAACCTGGCTGGTTTACCCGTGCCAATCACACTTAGGTACATCAGTTGTATCTTGTCACCTACCATCATCCTCTTGTTGTAGCTCGTGCTCGCTGCTGCTCGTCGTCGAATATATTGTGGTCTTGTTGATCTTGGTGTGTTTTGGCTCTTCAGTGCTTCCTGCTGGCCGCAGGCTTCCAAAGGGATACATAAAAATGAACATGAGGGACTACCACACTGATTACAACAGATGTTGACACCAACAGAATGATGCCCGACAGGTGCCTGCGAGTTGAAAATGAGCAGCGAAGAAGGGAGCAATACATCTGAAAGAGGTGCAGGAGTTGGGATATCTGCATGCATGCAATAAGGCCAATGAGAAAGAAGATGAGGCACGAAAGATGGACCAGGAAGACTGGGGTCAATAAAAGATGCAGAGGCAGGGACATCAGCAGCATCAAGAGATATAACAACAGCAGACACAAGGTACCCAAGCATAAGAGGTGCAGGAGAAGAAATTGCAGGGACTGCAGGGAGCACAGTAGGAACGGGTGACAGACCTGGGGAAAACAATCATCAGAAAAATGAAAGAAAAAGACAGCAAGTGACTCGCCAAGTACGAAAGGTACAACTAGAGTCTGAGATGAAAGTAGATACACTAGGTGGCGGTGTACACAACGGGTACAAATGGCTATCAAGGCATCATTGAAAGCAGGGCGAGAATTGAAAAAGAAAGCTCAGGTGGAGTCGAAGAGGTAATCTGTGTTGAAGGGGCACTTGGCTTTGTGGCTTGTGCAGTGCTGACAGAAAGTAGTGTTCAGTGTTCAAATGCAGGGAGAGAACAAGTGCATGCAAGCTGCACATGACTAACAGGGAAATGGTCAGTGGAAGAAGGACGAGGAATAAGTAGGGAACAGACATCAGGATGGGATGCAAAGTACATGTTGATGGTGTGGACATCAGCCAGGCGGGACTTAACTGCAGAAGAGAAGTTGGTCGGTGAAGGCTTGCTCATCAGCACACTCGGTGGTCGGAGAACGGAAGTGAGCGGGGGTCAACAGGCAACAAGGACAAACAAACAAAAATTCAAATATTTAATACAAAGTCAACAGGGAAGGTGTATAGATGACAAATAAAACAAAAGGTACAAAAAGAGGGGTCAGTGTACAGGAAAGAAAACTAAGTAAACTCAATAACACTGGCAAGCTCGAGCTTGAGGCCGAAGAGGCCCAAATTCGAAGAAGGTTCCAAAACACAGCATCGTAAATACTGCATGCAAGAGCAAGAGGTTCTAAGCAGCAAGAAGTGCTGGGCCAACATGAGTGAAGGAGTATCTGGAGCAGATACTCAAGGACAGGAAGTTACAAACAGATGGGAAGTGCACCAGAATGATAGAAATAGGGATAACAAGGAGAACCAGCACTATTGAGAAGGGCATCAACATGCAACGGACAAGCAGAAGAAACATCTGTAATAAGAAGTGCATGGAACAAGCAGAAGTCAACAGCGAGAGAGGTACACAGGAGGTAAGTGTAGAGGTAGGTGACAAGGGACGGTACACCAATAAGGCACAGGAGTAAAGACCAGAGTACTGTAGGAAAGCAACAGATAGCCAGCAAAAAATGGAGGGAGGCTCAGGAGTGTGGATGTGGAAAGAAGATGAAAAAGAGCAATACAATAGAATAAAGACAAGCAGCAAGGCACATACATAATGCTTGAAAGCAGGGACAACTGTGGACCAGCAAGGTAACTTGACAGTGGTCAGCACACAAGAGAGGTAGAGCAAGAAAGAGATGTTCTAACCGGGTCAAGAGAAGGGGGAAAGAGAAGTTAAGGTTCTAAGAGGTGAAGCAAACTGCATAGGATTTGAGAAAAAGAAGATGGGAAAAAGACAAGATGTAAACACAGGGCTGACAGGTGAAGGATGCACAGGAGAGGAAGGCATAGGCAGAAAAGGCCCGAAAAAAAGACTGCAGGACAAGACAAGAGCAGACTACAGAGGAAAGGGGCACTGTCAGCAGGAGATAGATGGAAGAGAGAAGCCCAAGAGGCCCCATGAAGCTTTGCCAAAGCCTTGTCCGCTCATCAAAATCCTATCATTTTTTGATGGCATTCTGATTTTACTCACTGTTTTGCCCCATTTTGGCCGGAATAGGGCTCAAACCATGCCAGTTACCTGCTTCTACAGACCCAAACACTTTTTTCTGGGCGAAAATTGTCCAGGAATTGGAGATACACATTTGATGGCAAAATTGATGGATTGATTGGATTTTTGGGACCCTCATCAGGGAAAAAAATGCATAACTAGGGGAGCCTGCTGTGCAGCAAGACCAGCTATCTACCTTTGACCCTGGTACCCATTAAAGTCATCTTTTCTCCTGTAAAATTCTACTAGGGTCCCAGCGAGGTCACCTTTCATGAGCTCAACATACCGTGGACAAATATCCAAGGCACAAGTTCACTGGATTGTTAATTCTGCTCCCAAAAATATGGAATTAAGCTCAACTGGTAGAATACAGGCCTGAACGAACCTTTCTCTACCCCACAAGGATTTTAGCCCTGCCCTGCCGCTCGTCGCCGACCTTCAGTCGCTCCTCACAGCAGGACAGTGGGGACGACATGTAGATGATGAATGATTAAAATAAATCCAATGTTTCTCAACTCCGAATGCTGAGTATATAGTTGGAATAACAGTGAACACTGAGTTTGCAGAATACATGGAAACACCAGCATGAAGCTTAGTGAAAATCTTGGTTCCAGGGACAGTGAGGTACTGAGTAAATGCCTGAATGCATCAAGAGGTGTTTGCAGTTACAAAGCACTTCAACACGGCAGATTCTCATTCTCATTTCCCCTGCAAAAAAAATGTGAGGGGGCATACAAGAGCATGACTAACAGCGAGAATGAAGACAGGAGGCAACCACTACCTGCAGATAATACTCGAAGCACTAAAAGACATTGATTGCTGTGTACTAAAGGCGTCACATAAATTTCTACATTTACATTTACAGGACTCAGGAGTGCTTCAACAAGCAAGGCGGAGGCCTTGATATATGAGCAGTGGTCATGGATGCAAGTGGCTCAGTCAAAACCAAGGATGACATTGAATGGACCTGTGGAGCTGAGAGCACAGGTCAAGACAGTGGGACAGATTGCCAGCAGGACTAAGTGTGGTGGTACTTAAACAGATGATTTCCAGTACATAAACCCACTATAAGATAGCGGGCAAAATGGCCTATAACTCAATGACCAAGGCAGGTATCAGACTTTCGACTGCTGGAGGATCTACTAGGACCCTTTGCGCAACTTTCTACCTCTTCAAAAAAAACGGCCATCAAACTGACCCAGAGCACAGTCTGGGAGTTTGCATATTGGCAGAGGGAAATGCCTTGCCATTAGGTGTGACAGATGTTGAGTTAAATTAGTTGCAGTATATTGCCCCCCAAGGGACCTAACAGAGGGAGCAGGCTTGACTTGATTTGAGCTTTATTGGTGGTTGGTGACCTGGCTGAAAATAGCTACTACAGTGCTTCTATGGGAGTATGGAGATGCAGGAGTGTGGGTATTGTCGGAGTGTGTACCGATTCACGCCGAATAATGCCGATTGATCTGGAGGTCCATCACGCAAGCGCATCAACATCGATGCCGCATAGTCGGCCAACAGCAGCGGGAAGGATACATATGCGGCCTGAAGGTGTGCTATTAATCCAATATTGGTTGTGTAATACATAAGGTGGTGCAAATGGCTTCTTTGATGGGATCGAGTAGGCATATTGCACTCACCACTCCTTACGCAAAGGAGGAAGAGGATAGGGTAGGCCAACGGTAGGCAAAAAATGACAAAGCAAATTATGAAAGAAAATCACATGGAGGCAAGAGTTGAGCGTTGAGCACTTGCAGGAAATGAAAAGATCACGTGAAGGCAGGAGCTGAGCGCTGAAAATCCTATACATGAAAACACGAAGGACACAGCTTTTTTTGATAAATCACATGATATAAGTCACCTGCTTTTCCCCACGCCTCCTTCTGCCGCGCAGCGGCCTGTTCCCGCGATCTTGAATTAAATAAGGTGGCAAAGGCAGGTTTGAACCAGTGACCTCAGCATTATGGGCCGAATCCGATGCGTCGCAATAAACCAACTGTACCATACAGGCAGTGAAGACCTACGTTGTATTTCCATTTGACTTAGGGTTACCCCCGCGCTCACTCCCTCACTCCCGCCACTGCTCGAGGTGGGCCTGATTTCATTATAATCCTCCTCAGCAACTAAACAATCCTGAGCCTGCTTTTCCCAATTTTGTCTCTCTGGCAAATCTGCCCAAATATTTCAAGCCGTTTGCTGAGAGGAATGTTGAGCCAATTGATCTGAGACACATGAATTTGGTCTGTACAAAATGTGGTGCTCTCCACTGGAAGGCAGAACTCTTGGCAAAGTCCACAAGTAATCATCCACACTTTGGTACATGCTGCCTGGATGGGAAAATTGTGCTGCCATCTATTCGCCGACCACCTCGCGCTTTGGAGGAGCTTTTCGATGGGACAAGCTATCACTCCACAGAATTCAAAAAAAATATCCGAAGGTACAATGCGGCATTTGCCTTAGCATCTCTGGATGTCACTGTTGATAAAACTGTTTTGGATGGTCATGGCCCATATGTATTCAAAATACAAGGGGCACTTTACCATAAGGTTGGATCACTCCTTCCAGAGGCAGGAAAAGATCCCATTTATGCTCAGCTTTATTTCTACTCCTCAGAGGAGGCCAATGCTGCTCGGATACGCCGTAATCAGGGAGGTCCCAACAATATGACAGGCTTGAATGCTGCAGTTATGGGTATTCTGGACCAGGTGCTTCGAGAAAATCACGGATATGTGTGCATTTTCAAAACTGCTTTTGAAAGGCTCAAAGCGCAGCAAGAAGCCCATCCTGATGTTGCCTCTGAGATTTTCACTGTTATTCGCTGTGAAAAAGGCACTGATGCTCGCCGTTACAATGCCCCAACAGCTGAAGAAGTGGCAGTTATTTTACCGGGAGATGGATCAGTTGTTCCAGACTACAGAGATTTAATTGTTCATTACCGGAATGGGCCACAAGCAATGAAGCGGATCTATAAATCCAATGCTTCTTACCAGCCCATGGTTTATGTTCTACTCTTTCCCTATGGAGAAAATGGCTGGCATCCAGGGATTCCACTTGATCTACCAGACAATGATGAGAGTGAGGAAGAAGAGGATCAGGATGAGGGAGCAGAGGAGGCAATTGATTCCAAGCCCCGCAAAACAGTGTCGCTCCTACAGTATTATGCATATCGGCTTCATCAACGGGCTTCAGACTCTCTGCATATTTTTTGAGCTGGAAATCTGTTTCAGCAGTGGATTGTTGATGCATGGGCTGCAACAGATCAGAAAAATTTATCTTGGCTGAAGAGCCATCAGGTAACACTCAGGGTCGATCTATACAAGGGTTTAGCAGATGCAGTAGCACAAGATGCGGAACTGGGGAATACTGGCCAGCGCTTTATCCTCCCATCATCTTACATTGGTGGTTCTCGGTTCATGTTTCAGATCTATCAAGACTCCCTTGCTATAGCACGCTGGACAGGAAAGCCTGATTGGTTCTTGACAGCAACTGCGAATCCAAACTGGCCTGAAATCAAGAACGAGCTTCTTCCAGGCCAAACACCTGCTGATCGACCAGATTTGGTTGCACGCGTCTTTCGGGAGAAGTTCCGCAAGCTCATGAAATCCATGAAAGGAGGAGATTTTGGGAAATATGCAGGAGTTGTGAGCTCCACTGAGTTTCAAAAGCGTGCCCTGCCACATACACATTCCCTGATCTTTAATAGTCCTCATGCTCGCGTAAAAAAATGCAGAAGATATTGATCATATTGTCTCAGCCCAACTGCCTGACCATGAAAATTTCCGGAATTATTCAAGTTGGTTAGCCAGCTGATGGTTCATAATCCCTGTGGCCCACACAACCCAAAGGCCCCATGCATGAAGGATGGAAAATGCTCGAAAGGCTATCCTAAAGCATTCCAGGAGCAGACGCAGCTATCCCAAGATGAGTATGCCTTATATGCACGCCCAGACAATGGCCGTCATTTCTTGAATGCCAAGGGAGAGAAAATTGACAATTGGTGGATTGTTCCTCATTCTCCCAGGTGATAATAGCTATTTTCTTTGGTTTCTGGACTGCCAACTGATTTTATTTTATTTTTCGCCCAGGCTAATCCTGGAATATAGGTGCCACATTAATCTCGAATGTTGTATTTCAATCAAGGCCACCAAGTACATTCACAAATATGTTTATAAGGGTCATGATCGAGGCACCCTTACTATTGAGCAACAAAATGATGAGATCAAGCTTCATCTGGACAGCTGATATATTTCTGCCTGTGAGGCCGTTTGGCGCCTGTTACGATTTCAAATGCATCATGAGTCACCTACGGTTGTGCGCCTTCAAATCCATCTTCCAGATGAGCAGAGCATAGTCTGTGATCAGAATGAGAATGCTCAGGATGTCCTTGATCGAGCAGCCAGCAAAGATACCACTTTGACAGCATATTTCAAGGCCAATAGTGCTTATCTTCCTGGGGCCCGCACACACCTCTATCAGGAATTTCCACAGCACTTTGTCTGGGTTAAAACCAGGACCCGACAGGCTTGGAAGCTAAGGGAAAAAGGCTTTGCCATTGGTCAGATGTACTTTGCTGGACCCTCAGCAGGGGAGCGATTCTATCTTCACACTCTCCTCACTGTTGTTCGTGGTGCCAAGTCTTTTGAGGACCTTTGCACTTTGGATGGTGTTGTTCACCCAACATTCCAAGCAGCCTGTCTTGCACATGGCCTGCTTGAAGATGATAATGAATGGGAGCAATGCTTGGAGGAAGCCGCTGTCATGTAAACCGGGCAGCAGCTGCGCCAGCTTTTTGCAACAATCATCAAGAAAAACTGGCCATTGAAAGACCCGCTTGCACTGTGGAATCGTTTTAGAGAACATATCTGTGATGATGTCCGGCACAAGCTCATTCAGAAAGGAATCCCTGATCCTTCTGAGAATCAAATCTATGACTATGGCCTATATTTTTTGGACAACATCCTTCGTGGATCAGCAAAATCTTTGGCAGATTTTCCTCCTATGCCACAGCCAGTTGACGATTGGGCTCAGATACATGGCAACCATCTTATTGCTGAACAGCTTGCTTATGACCGAGAAGACCAACGTCATTTGGCTGAACCTCGGATTGAAGCCTTCAATGCAGACCAGCGATCTGCCTTTGATACTATCATGGATTCAGTCCTCCGCAACAAGGGCAAATTGTTTTTCTTGACCGGTCCAGGAGGAACAGGGAAAACATTTGTTTATAACACACTATGTTATGCATTGCGAGGGCGGGGAATCATTGTGCTCTGTGTAGCATCATCTGGGATTGCTGCTTTACTCCTACTCAGAGGTAGGACCTCTCATTCGACATTCAAAATTCCCATTGAGCTGTGGGAGGGAAAACTCTGCAATATTAAGAAAGGCTCGATGCTCGCTGAGCTGCTTTGCCAGGTTGGGCTGATCTGCTGGGATGAAGTTTCAATGCAAGACAGACGTGCACAGGAGGCTGTGGATAAGACCATGCAGAATCTTCGGAATGACAACCATCCATTTGGAGGAGCCACTGTGGCCTTTGGTGGTGATTTCGACCAGATTCTCCCAGTTGTCGTCAAAGGGGGAAGAGAGCAGGTTGTTGGAATCTGTATGCAGCGCTCATACCTATGGTCAAAGGTTGAAATACTTCACCTGACTCAGAATATGCGTCTTGGGGGGGCAAATGCATGGCAGGAAGACAAAAACTTTGCAAAATGGCTTCTGGATGTTGGAAGCGGAAGAAATACTGATGCTGCTGGGAACATTGAGCTTCCAGAAACTATGAAGCTCCCTAGCAACACTGTTCCATCTATGATAGACACAATCTATCCAGGAATTTCCACCATACCTGCAGACCATAACCAGGATAAATATTTCCTGGAGCGCACAATTCTCTCTGCACGCAACAATGACGTAGACGAGCTCAATAATATTTTGCTGCACAAATTCCAAGGTGAAGAGTCTATCTTCCACAGTGCCAATTCGGTTATCAGAGAGGAGGGAGTTGACAGTGAATTTGAATATCCTGTCGAATATCTCAACTCTATACATGCATCTGGCCTGCCTCTGGCCAAATTGGCTTTGAAGGTTGGGTGCCCTATCATGATTTTACGGAATCTAGACCCAGCAAATGGCCTGTGCAATGGAAGCCGAGGAATACTCACAAGGATGTCATCTCATGTGCTGGAG
This sequence comes from Mycena rosella, assembly GCA_029378255.1. Taxonomy (NCBI): domain Eukaryota; kingdom Fungi; phylum Basidiomycota; class Agaricomycetes; order Agaricales; family Mycenaceae; genus Mycena; species Mycena rosella. Next base: position 44,417 of record JARKIE010000297.1, on the reverse strand, counting down.
ATTCGCCTCCTTGGTGGTGAACACAATGGCAAAAGAGCTTTCATTCCACGAATCACCATTACTCCATCGCTCGAACAAGTTGCTATTGCTATGAAACGTCAACCATAAACAAAGCACAGGGCCAGTCAGTTGATCATGTTGGGCTCGACCTCCGCACCAATGTCTTTGCCCATGGCCAGCTATATGTTGCACTTTCTCGCTGCACCTCCAGTCAGCGAGTCAAGGTTCTTTTCAAGAATGACAACAATTGAATGACAAAAAATATTGTATATCCAGAAGTGCTGCTTCACCCGTATGTTTACCTCCCCTTCCAAGCCAGGTTTACTGCCCACATTTTTGTTGCAGGTAGATTTCAGGCAGATGTAATAGTTGGTACACAGTTAGATACATACATATATATATTTCTTCTTTCAAAAAAAAAACCCCACCACTGAGAATCAGCTGTGACGTTGCCGCGCCAAAGGCACGGATCCTATACTTGTTTTAAAAAAGAAGCAGGAAATGTAGGGACTGAAAAGATCACGTGGAGGCAAGAGCTGAGCGCTGAAAAAGAAGCAGGAAAAGTGGGGAAAAGAAAAAATGTGACGAAAAAGAAACACATGCATCAAATTTGACAACAAATAACAACAACTGCAAGAACACAGCACCGAAAATACCCAAAATTTTAGCGGACAAGCCGCTAGCAAGAACGATTCCTAAAAAGGATATTTTAGGACTCGTAACGTGCCTGCTGATAAAAGCCAAATCGAAACACGCGCCGACATCCAAGCGGCATCAGCGTTGGATTTCAAAGAAGAGCGCGACAACGCAGGAGGCCTTTCTTCATTCCAAGATCTCTCAGAAAAGATATGATTCACGCAAAACTCCGATCGAATGTCAGACCATCTCCATTGGATTCCGCTGCGACTGACTCTTTCCATAGCGCTCGCCTGCGCCACACTAATTCAAAGTACTCAGTTTGATGTTCGTCTCAGAAATGCTGAAAGATACCTCCAAATCCGGGGAGCGCGTCCTCCGGAGCAAGGCTAGCCGAGCAGCAGGGAATACTAGAACGAATCCCCGGCCCAAGTAGTGATGTTCAGGGCCCGGCTTGGGCTCGGCTTGACGCAGCCTGGGCTTAAGATATCCCAGGCCCGAGCCCGAGCCCTCAGGTAGGGCCTCAAGCCCGGGGCTTAGGCTTGGGCCCGGGCTTGATCACTATGCTGACTAAGCTGGTACATTCGTGGTTTATAGCGTGGTGGGCTTCTAGATAGGCATGTGAGTACAGAGCTGATTTATGTGAATGCTTACCGGCCCAATGTTGCACTTCCGAGTCGTTCCAATAGACAAATTTACATTTTCGGACTCGGGAGTTGAATTTTCCAACTGTGTTATATTGGATTGATTTTCGGTCTGCCAGCTCCAAAAGCCTTCGGAATGGATCCGAGCTGCTGAAAAAGCTTTCCTGGATAAAATTGAAGACATTGATTGGTGGTGTAACTGGCACTCAAGCCGCGGCCTGAAGCCCGGGCTTGGGCTTGAAATATTTGAGGCCCGAGCCCTGGGCCCGCTGAAGCCCTGCATCGGGCTCGGCCCGGCTCGGGCTTTGCCGGGCTCGGTCTGGCGGGTCTAGGGTTTGAAGCCGAGCCCTGCACATCACTAGGCCCAAGGTTGAAACGACAGAAATCGTGAACCACGCGGACCCCCGGAGGTCTGCCCGCCAGGCCCAGGCGGCAATGAATTCAATGGCCGAAGAACCCCGCAAGGCGACTTTTCGCGCGGTCGAACCACCGGCAGTCGAAAGTGTTAAAACGGACGACTCGGACTCGGACGAGCTTGTCGGCCTTCCTGAAAAAACCCGAGTTTCCACTGCCGAGAAGAAGCTCAAACCCAAGCTCTCGGTAGGAAATCTTGGAACGGACGAGGAAAAACATGAAATCGAGCTCGTTCCCGTGGTCCCATTGGGCCCAACAACACGCAACAAGACCGCTGCTAAGTAGAGGGAGCTCAAATCCCAGATCGCACCCCCCAAAGAGCGTGGTCAGGTAGAAGTCTCCTCCTCTTCCAGCGCCTCGAATTCTATTCCCAGTATTCACGAGCGCGTCGCTCCGCCCCGAAATCAAGACAAAGTGGTTCGAACCCCAGCGCAGGGACAGCCGGAGATCCCCCGTCCTACAATTGGGAGGGGAGAAGCCGGCCCTTCTTCCGAACGCCCTATACTCAGTGACCCCCAGATCTCCACCGGGGATCGAACCAACGTGCCGGTTCGAAACCCGGCTCTATACCGGGGCCACCTGCTCGCGAACTTCGTCAACGACCGGGTTTCCAGAAACATCAGACATTCTGGTTCGCAGATGGCTCCGTATTCATCCAGCTCGATGTCATGCGGTTCAGGCTGCATAAGTCTCGTCTAGCCAATACTAGCCTATTCTTTGAGGAACTCTTTCACGAACGTGAGGCGTCGTGGGACACGGCATTTACGGAAATCACGCTGGAATCCGGGGACGCGGTGCAGGTCTCTGTGGCGGTCGAAGAAGTGGTGGGCATGGACCTGTATTTCCTGGACGACATCGGTGTTAGCTTGCCGGATTTCGAGGTCTTGATCGGCGTGCTGGACAACGGCGTGTAAGTGCCGATCTTCACCGCGAATTGTTCGCGCTGACCTCCTCAGTAAACACTGTGGGGACGCGGTCCCTTTCTGTACGTTGGCGTCTGCCATACGCGCGGCCACAACCCTGAAATGCCCTGATATCCGCTCGTGGGGCATCGCACGTATCAAACGACAATGGAGCATCCCGACCTTCTTGCAGCCCATCCCGGATACACCGGACTCACTCATCCTTGCCACTCGCAAATACAAAATTCACGATATAAGGACACGTGTCCTCTACGACTCGGAGCTACTGCGCACGGAAGAGGTTGCAGATGCCGCCCGCCTCTTCGTCTCTCACGAACATGTTCTCGACGCCCAAGCGAGGCTTAAACACGCCTGGTTATCCGTTGTAAAATCCCACGTCGCCTCTATCGTCATCTGCCCATCGGTATCCGGCAGTGCGGACACAGTGCAGCCCTGCACCTCTACCTCCGTGTTCGACATCCAGCGCGTCCATGAGGAGCTCGTTCACGCAACACTTTTGAAGCAGCATCATTTGGACCCATTGGGAGGGCTGGAGCGGCTCATCTCCATGGACGAGCTGTGGAATGTTGCGGGGTATTTTTGGGGGTGTGTTCGCCTCCGAAAGTGTTTGTGGGCAGAGAGAAAGGAAGAGATGATCCAAGATCTGGACATTTGGTTCAAAGATTTGTGAGATTCTGTATGTCATCTGTAACGTTACATTGCTCTGTATATGTGCTACGGCCGGAATTACTACCCCGTCCGTTGTAGTCTCCGCGGCGGTATTTTCACCTCCCGCCGCTCCAGAATCCATGTGAATTTTTGACCTTTCAAACGGTCATCTGACCGCGTCTCGCCAAGGCGGGATAAATCATAAGCCCTTCCGCAAATGCTCGACGTAATCTTGATCCCGACTACCTGCGCAATCGCTTGGAGTCTGACCTCGATGGTGGGACAAAGTACTGTCCGAGGTGCTGATGCGCGGTACATCCCCGGGTGGATCGGCGAAGACGGTGCGCTCGCAGGCTCAGGAAGATGAGGCTCAAATTGCAGCGTGCCGGCCGTGCCAGTGGACCCCTACTCCTCTTCGGGGCGCTTCTGACGCCGGTCGTCGTTCCGTCACACTCAAGACCGCGCCCGCCAATGCCCGCGAGATCGTTGACGATGGCCCATCCTGCGGCGGACCCCAGAACGGCAGCTCGAGCAGCGCCTCGCTGGCACCTCGCTTTAACACCCGGAGGACCATTTTGGCCATTACCCGGGTTGACGCGCGCATCGCCAATAATCTCGGTGAAGGCTTGGCGGGGACACCGGACGCGACGCAACCGTCGTGCCCGACCGTGACGCCTTCACGCGCTTGCTCTTCTCTCGCCGCCGAGCGATTAATCCTCGGCTTTCTTCCGAGTTCTATGCTCGATGGATTTTCCGAGCACCCGTACTCGATGGTGTTGGCCGCATGCACTCTGCAAAGGGACGATCTGCGATAGCTTTCTGTGGACTAGTGGACACTGGGGATTTACACTCGGGCGGGGAGAACTCTGCCGGGTCCCACAGGGTCCTGCCATATAAGCGGCCGGCCAGTCCACGGTCAGCCAGTGTCTTGCAGTGCTTTCACCCTTGGAATGAGTGTGTTCCGTTGGCATCTTGTACATATTACTATCTGTAAGGGTAACCGCCCGTGCAGTACTACATGTTTGTCTTCAGTAAATTAGGCATTTGGACCACGCGAGTATAATATAACCCTAACCTCTAGTTTTTTAGGTAGTCGGTACTACAACATCAGGCTAATTAAAATACGAGGCTATTGATACAATACAACGACATTTAAGTTAAGTTAGTAGTGAGCACGAGGCGCACTGGCCCGCAACAAGTCCAAAAAAAGAAAGAAAGAAAGAGACGAGGTATCAAAAAGTCGGACGCGGGTCGAGCTGCCGCAGCGCGCCCTCGTCGGTGGGGTTGCGCCGGTAGGGGTGCGTCCGCAGCGAGTTGAGCGGCGCCAGATCGCGGCACTTGCCGATCTCGCCGCGGCGCTCGGCGTCGGTCGGGGAGAGGAGGCCGATGGGGTAGGGCTCGGGGGGGCTGGGCAGCCGCGGGAGCGCGCGCGCAGTGTCGGGCAGGCGCCGCGCGAAGAGCGGGGACTCGGGGGGGTAGAGCGGGTACGCGGGCGTGTTGGGGGAGCCTGAGGATGCGTAGGACGAGGAGGAGGAGGACGAGGAGGTGTAATCGGAGCGCGGGGAGCCCTGGCGCGGCGGGTAGGGCGCCAGCGGAGCGGTGTACCAGTCGCCGGAGGGCGGGGGCGGGGGGTGGGGGTACTGCTGTGCGGAGTGGTAGGGGGCGGGTGCGGGGGTGTGGGCGCGTGCGCGGGCATACGGGGGGCCGTAGGGCTGTGCCTGTGTGGGCGGGGGAGGCAGCGCGGGATCTGAGCGGGAATAATCGCCGACATCCTGCCGCGTGTCGTGATGCAGTGGGGGTGGTGAGGACATGGGATAGACGCTCGGCGAATATGAGTAGTGCAGAGGGGGGCGTTGGGAGGTGGATGCGGAGGGCTGGGGGTCTGCCGAGCCGTAATATGTGGGCGGGGGCGGGAGCTGGTGCACCTGCGACGGGGGGCGGGAGTATGGATCGTGCATCCTCACAGAAGGAGATGGTGGGCGGCCGACGATGGAAGTCGAGGGCCCTGGCTTCGTAGGACGTGGTGCCAGAGGGGGCAAGGGTGAGGGGAAAGGTGCGTAGACCCGGCTAATGGTGGACTGCGGCGCCGCGTCCGAGTCGATATTCTTCCGTTTGCCTACACGGGTACTTGTGAACATGCCAGCAGGGACCACCAGTTTTCGGACATCCTCTCTGTCATCCACGGTGCCCAGACCGTCTACAGTTTGTTGCGTGAAATACGCGGCTGTTGTCGATCAAGTCAGTTGAAGGACAGGGGCATAATTTTTTTTTTTGAAGACATACTCAAGTGCCACTTTTTCCTTCCCCTGCCCGTATCCACCCAGACGGAGTACGTCTGCTTGACCAGTTGTTTCCAATCCGCAGGCGGGGTGCTACCCGTGCTGCGCCAGTCCGGTAAAAACTCGATACGACCACGCCGCGGCCCGCTCACCTTTGCTGATTAGGGTCCCCGACGAATTTTTCATAGTAGAACAAGAATTCCTGCGCGAGATTGAGCGGAGGATGCTTGGAAACAAAGTACACACATCGCGGACGCGTGAGGCGCTCCAGCGCCTCCCCTCGGTGAACCGCTCGATACCGAGCCCAGTAATCTCGGTATTCGGACTTCGCTCCTCCCATGCATAGACACAACCAGTGCGCAGCGCCGCCCGCTCGTCGGCATCGAGGCGCCTGGTGACCATGTGCAGAAGACCCTTGCGGACGCCATAGAAGATTTTATGGGCGTCGTCCACCGACCTGATGCGGACGTTTGTGCAGGTCGGCTGCTGCACGGCGAGCGGCCAGTGTTGCTGGGGGACGGGGACTGGGAGCATCTTGGTGGGTGGCTGCAGGGGTTCACATGTAAGTAGGCCCAGCACAAGCGCTGGACCTATTAATTAATCCGTACCTGATACAGCAGCAGTGACCCTGAAAATCGCAATGAACCCTCCCACGCCAGAAAACCTAAACAACCCAATTTGATTGATCCCGGCCGCCTTTCAACGCGCATCCCGCGCGCATCCGTCCGTTTTACGCGCTCGGCGCACCCTTGGACCTGCACCCCCCTCCGTTTGTATCGCATCAATCTTCGATTCAGTTTAACTTCACAAGCTGTCAGTCGGCGCACCGCGATGCAACGGGCCTTCTCTGCCGATTCGCCGTTTCGACGTACGAATCCGCCAAGTCGTCGCGTCGAAGAGCGCTCGCGGCGCAATCTTTGAAATAACTGGTCTAAGCGATGACACACTGACAACGCAACTGCGCTGCACAAATCATCTTGTGGGCATCTGGCGAAGTCGCTTAAAAACAATATAACAATATAACGCCTATTTTGACAGGATGCGTGAAGTGGTTCGTGTTGTCCTCGTTCTGCTCATTCGGGGCATTCGTTCTCGGGTTTCGCCGCAAAGCCGTCCACGGTGGACCCATAGAACACTTTTTTTACAGCCCGGAGGTAAATACTGGGGTATCTCTGACCTTGTGCTACAACGTGCTGTGGCGTTTCTTATCATTTTGGCTTCGACCACGTTGAAACGATTTCTGCGCGATCCGGTCCGGACGTGCGGGTGGGTTTCCCAGCTTTGGGCCGGGTTTCCGCCGCGCGCCAAAGCTGCCAACCGCGCGGTTACAGTTGGAGCCTTTGGTTAGCACATCCTGGAGTTCCATTTGGGTTAGCGACGATTCATTACGGATGGCCAAGCGAGCGCATCTCCCACCAGAGATCCGCCGCCTCTCCCTAACCAATTAATTCCTTGTACTGCACTCGCCGAAGGGGATCACTTTGTGGCGGCTGTGGACCCATTCCTTCTTTGGGGAACGCATCGTGTGCTCGCACTGTCTTGAATCTTGACGTCTTGTACGCTGCGTGCGCAGACAATAAACATGCAATTGTTCCCAGTCCGTCCTTTAGGGTCTATCTAGTTATACATATGCGCTGACTTTGATACATAATGTTACACAACAAATATTGTCCATCCTCCTCCGATCCAACGAAAGCAGCGAAAGCAACGACTATCCGATGAGCAGGTATAAGCAAAGCAAAGCAGAGCGCGGGCCCGGCGGGCCCGAGTACGAATTTGTGCGAAGAAAGAACGAGAGAAGCGCCGCAACGGACTAGGTTAGCCCGGGCACGAACGACATCAGCGCCTTCTCGTCCTCGGGGTGGCGGCGCGTGGGCGGGATGTTCTCCAGGTACTCAAGCGGCGCGAGGATCTCGTCGCGCAAGGGCCCGCAGATGATCACGCACGTCGGCGGCGAGTACCCGCCCGCCGGCGCGTACGCCGCCGGATGCGAAGGGCGCGTGTTGTTCGCCGCGCCGTACAGGTACGGCGCGAACGCGGTGTCCGCGAACCGCGTGCGCCCGGTGCCCTTGGCGGAGCGCGCGCTTTTGTAGATAGGGGGGACTTTGAGGCACGCAAGGGACGGGATGTCCTCGACGGTGCGTAAATAGTCAACCGAGTCCTGCGTGAAGTAGGCGACTACATTAGGGTGAGTGACTGGTCGGAGGGACGGTGCTGGGGACGTACTAAGGTGCCATTTTCGGCGCCCGTGGGTGGTCTCCACGAAGACGGAGTAGGTCTGCTTGATGAGGTTTTCGCGGAGGAAGACGTGGGAGGGCTCATAGCCCAGCGGCGAACTGTGCCTACAGCCTTAGTGAGGAATGCAGTGAGCGGGCATAGACGGGGACCTACGCAGTATCCGAGTCATAGCCCCCGAGGTCGATGTCAATAGGGTCGGGGTCCCTCTCGTGGTAGAAGAGAAATTCCTGGGAAAAACAATACGGGATTAAGTAACGCGCAGTAGCGGGAACCCACGTGGACAGTGATGGTGCCCACCTCTCGAACGCGACTCGGTCCCCATCGAATGGAATCTGTCCAACGTTCTATGCCGAGCTATTGATGCCACCGAGGTAAAATGTCAGTTAGTCAAGTAGGTCCGGACAGGGGATGGCGGTGCGCACTGACCCCCATCGGCTCCGTGTTGGGGCCCCCGCGCTCCTCCCAGACGTACACGCAACCAGAGACGATGGCTCTTCGCTCCTCGGTGTCCAGTCTCCGCGTGATCATAGGCAGGATCCCAAGCATGACGCCGTGGAAGATGGTATGGGCGTCCGTGGGCGACCGAACGCGTATTCCAGTGCAAGTTGGGCGCTGCATCGGCATGGGGGGAACAAGCGAGGAGGAGCGGCGATGCTGGTAACCCTTTATAAGTCTGCAGTGATGGACGGAAGGGTGATTGCGTCCCAACCTTAACTAGCGAGTCCAAATATATGTCCAAGCGCATGTGGGACTCTTTGCCGTAAGTCCCAAAATCATTGCCCTGCATTTTTGATCAAAAACTGCGATCAGGATATGATCGTTAATGTGTTAATCGTTCTCCAGGCTGTCACGGCACGGACTGATAGAAGTATTGGGACTCAATTCAGTTGAGATCGATTAGCTTTAAAGTCTGGTTAATCCGTAGGCGGCCCGGCGGTTGGAAGGATCTGCGTAAATGGCGCCCGTGCCTGTGTCCGGATCCAACGGTCCTCGGAGAATCAAGCTAGACTCGAGCTATACGTTCTTCTAGAGACAAGGATCGGAGAACCATGCAGCTACAGAATCCATGAGGTCGCCCCGTGTGCAGCTTCACACCTTCGTTGACAGAAAGCCGTAGAGACCGGGACGCCAGACAACAGCTTTCACCATGTGATAGTCTATTCCAGACGCTGCACTAGCACAGGCTTTGCAGCGCCTTGACATCTCCGAGCCGAAAACAGCGCGATGGCGAGCACGATAATCTTGAAAGTCTTCTTATCTCAGCGAGAAGGATGGGCTAGAAGGGGATACCGAGTTTCGAAAATTACTATCGGCGCTATTAGAGACATGATGAACGGATGGCAGGCGTTAAAAGACTTTACTTCCAGAAGTAGGTTCGAATAGGAGTCCTTTAGCATCCGGAGGTGACAGAAGTGCGAACCCGGGAGAGTCCACACGTCCCATAACTTGAAACCCAAAGTATAAACTGGCGATCTGCGAATGATAATTAAATTACTGATGGTCCGATGTACCGTGAGCCGCCGGATCGATCATTAGATCCACTTCTCCGGATCCGCCGGGGAAAGAAAGGGAGAGAGCGTAATCGCCAGGTAGTGCCGGAGGTTAGCGCGCGAGATTCAATGGGATAGGGACGGGTGAAGTTAGCCTCCGCAACGGAGTAGCGTAGCCAGCAACAGAAAGCGCCTTGTAGATGGTTCCCGGGGAACGGATGAATAGTTAATGCGGCATCTTGTGCTATCCACAAGATTTGTTCACACCCTCAAGTGAATCACGGCGTTTTAGAGTTCGAGGGAAACGGACTGAAGATTCGGGGAAGAATGTCCTAGGGAGCGATCACAAAGATCAGATCATGAGCAGTGTTCGACTGGTCCGGGAGATCTGTGAGAAGGCGGACGACATGCACTGCTCGCCGTAGGATGACAACCAGTGCGAAGAAGGAGATTTTGTGCGGAGTTCTGATCGATGCGGCGAAATGCAAGGATACCGCGAGAAATGAGACACGGCAAACTGTATGTGATCTGTGATATGTTCGGTTGCAGAAGGAATCCATCAGAAAGACAAGACGAACAACAAACGAACGAGGAAGTAAAGAGTGGTCGATCCGAATTTGGACGAATGCTTACGTGAGAAAGACACAGCCACATCTGACAGCGATAGTGAATGCTCTTGACTCGCAGTCTGACTCGCTCTGGCCGAATAACTCGTCTACGACGTGTCTGTGTATCAAGACAACTCCATCGATCTACCCCAATGTCTGTCCAGCAACCCCCGTGGGCCCCCCCTCCGAGGCAGCGCGAAGATCCTGTTCTCAAAGTCTACAACTCCCTGACAAAATCTAAAGTCAGTGGTCGCTTGGGCTGCTCCGGCGCGCGCGTTACAATCATCTCATCGCAATTAAAAGTAGACGGAATTCGTTCCCAGCGACGGCCGCCGCGTCAAATGGTATAACTGTGGGCCAACGGTCTACGATGCGTCGCACATGGGGCATGCCAGGTAGTGCATGCAAAACAAAATCCACAAATCCACCAATGTTCACGGGCGTACAGAAACTATGTCACTCAAGACATCCTACGGCGCATAATGACGGACTACTTTGGCTACGACGTGCATTTCGTGATGAACGTGACCGACATCGATGACAAGGTTTGTGGGCTGCGCTTCGCAACCCTATTGGTCCTATGCTCAGCGGTATACGCCCAGATCATCAAGCGCGCGCGCCAAAACCACCTCCTCGATAAGTTTCGAGAAGAGACAAAAGGAGTCTCGCCCGAGTTAATCACCCAAGTGCATGCGGCATGGCGGATCCATGTGCGAGAGCAGCTCCGGAAGGGCCTACCGGAGGGCGACAGACCGAGCGAGGGCAAAGAGGACACATTTTGGCCTCGCCTCGCCGAGCTAATCCAGAACAAGGATTGGAAGCAAGAGTGCTTGAGAAGAGACGAAAAGTTTGACATGCATTTCTCCTCCGCGGTATGTCCAGCTGTATCACCGTTTGGCGATTAAATAAACTCTTACTCTGGCATGGCTGACGTACGCACTTCGCAGAGCCAAACGTTTGCAGCGCTGCAAGTTGCCCGTGCTCAGTTAAGCACGGGAGACCACTCGCAGGAAGCCGCGCACAAGCTCATCGTCGACTCCAAGGACATTATTTCGCAAGCGTTAGATGACCAGGTGTGTTGCGTCGTGCTCGTTTACCCATAAATGTTCGTTCTTCATGCTTTATGCAGTACAAATCAACGGTGACAGATCCTAACATCGCGCGATCGCTGGCGGCCTACTGGGAAGGTCAATTCTTCGAGGACATGCGCCGTCTGAGAGTCCGCGAACCCGACACGGTCACTAGAGTCACAGAGTATGTCCCGGAGATCGTCGCCTTTGTGGAGGGAATCGTGAAGAACGGCTTTGCCTACGAGGCCGAGGGAAGCGTCTATTTCGACACCGAGGCATTCGATACCAACCCTGGGCACGATTATGCTAAACTGGAGCCTTGGAGCAAAGGCAACAGAGAGCTACTCGAAGACGGCGAAGGTCAGCGCCCAGAGACGTTTTGGTGCGACAGCGATGCTAACTAACGTTTGTGTTGCTGTTCCGCTAGGCGCGTTATCACAGAAGACGGGGCGTCGATCGGCTGATTTTGCTTTGTGGAAAGCTTCAAGACCCGGCGAGCCCTCATGGCCATCTCCGTGGGGTCTTGGGAGGCCTGGGTGGCATATTGAGTGCTCGGTAATGGCCAGTGCTATTCTGGGGGACAACATGGACATTCATTCCGGTGGCATCGATCTCGCGTTCCCGCATCACGACAACGAGATGGCGCAGTCCGAGGTACGCTTCCTGTGGTGATAATCCTAGACCCTGATATCCTACCCTATCCCTCTCCAGGCCTACCACGGATGCGGTGCTTGGGTCAACTATTTTATCCACACCGGCCATCTCCACATTGAGGGACTCAAGATGAGCAAATCATTAAAGAACTTCATTACGATCGATGTATGTTTGTAATGAACTCTCTTCTCCCGCATCGACGGTCGCTAATTAACCTCCAACAGGAAATCCTCCAAAAATATTCTGCGAGGCAGCTCCGTCTCGCCTTCTTGACGCAGTTATGGAGCACCAAGGTCGATTTCACGGACTCATTGATGACGGGCGAGGTTCGCAGCCTTGAAACGACGATCAATGTATGTAACGGACTCGTCTTTCTTCTCTCCTCTTCCTTCTGCGCTGACCGTTTTGGGACACGTCGTTTTTAGAACTTCTTCACCAATGTCAGCGCCCTTGTAAGCCAAGCGAACGCGGATAGCGCCCAGGGCGACGGGTACCATCATTACGAGGAGCCCGAGCGGGAGCTGCGCGCCGCGTAAGTAGCGCCCTTGCTCTTAGGCGAAAGTGCTCACAAAAAAAAATATTACAGCCTCTACGAGAGCCAGCACGCCTTCCGCGCGGCCCTCTGCGACTCGTTCAACACCCCTGCCGCCATCGCCGTCATCAGGGACCTGATTTCACGGACAAATGTATATATAACCGCGCGCGGTAAGGCGCTGAATCCACAGCTGCTCGAAAACAGCGCCCGGTGGGCGGGGCAGATGCTCCGCATGTTCGGGCTCGGCACGGCCCCCGCTGAGGAGTTGGGATGGGGGCTGGACGGCGCGGCGGATTCCGGAGTTAACGTTCGTGTGGATTCCATTCGCAGCTGATTCGTTGCGATCTAACGAGTCCCGATTGGGTATGCATACAATAGCGCGAGGAGGTGCTGATGCCCTACATTCGCTCCCTCTCGACGTTCCGGGACAGCGTGCGCCGGCTGGCGATGGGCAAGGGGGATAGCGCGGTGCAGGAAATCCTCGCGCTGTGCGACCGGCTGCGCGACGTCGACCTCGTTCCGCTGGGTGTGGCGCTGGACGACCAGGAGGGTGAGTCTGCTATTGTCCCGGTATTTGGGCCGTGTGACTGATGCAAACTTGTATATGTAGATGGGAAGGCACTCGTGAAGCTTGTGCCCCCGGCGGAGCTCATCCGCGCGCGAGACGAAAAACGGGTACAGGCCGAGGCGAAGGCACTGAAGAAGACGGCTGCTGCCGAGGCGGAGCGCGTGAAGCGGACTGCCAGATTGGAGAAGGGGCGTGTGGCGCCGCAAGATATGTTCAAGCCGCCTAATGTTCCTGAGGGAACGTATGGGTCGTGGAACACCGATGGGCTCCCACTGACTGATGGTGAAGCCAAGGAGCTCAGTAAGAATCAGGGGAAGAAAGTTGCGAAAGATTGGGCGGTGCAGAAAAAGCTGCATGATGAGTGGCTTGTGTGGCAAAAGGAGGCGGAGAAGGAGTCGGCACAATGAATGGAATCAGATTGTATTATGGTGATGCAATTACATTATATCTATCGAGGAGCGCAGATGCAGATTATCACCAGTCGCAAGCGTTGACAAGAAGTTCCGCGATCTTCTCGAGGCCGGCCTGGGCATGACGCTTAGAGTGACAAGCGTGGCGGAGATTATAGGGATGGATGGTACCTTGTCCTCGTCCGAAAATCCCTCCGCGACAAGGCAGTCCAAATCGAGCACGCCGAGCACACGGACAGTAGCATCTTCGTCCGACCGCAAAATCAGCGGACAAACGATTTCGCTGCGGGTCTCGCCATCGCAGGCGATGTGGCCGGGATAGCTTTCCACATCAGAGACGACAATCGTACGCCTCTGGAGGAACGCATCAGCACATACGCCGCGGGCTTTCCCAGGCGCGGTGTTAATGTATTGGCACGCAGGTTTGCCGTTAAAGGGCGCGAGCAAAAGTCTCCCACTCGGGCTCGCGTTTCCTCCGCGACGACTAGCGTTTCCTCCGCGACGACTAGCGTTTCTGGGTTGTGGAAAAAGTTCTGAATCCAGGTAGAAGCCTAGGAATGAAACAAATAGAACAGTCAGGATCTGACGATGATCAGGAAGACGAGTGAGGGGGAGCCAGGTGACCATAGGAAAGATGGTGGCTTAATTGAGTGGGTGCAAACTGAGATACCAACGCACCGCACCAATTCACAGCCCGTTGTCCGTTTCCGAAGTGTGGAGGGAAGGCCAGCAGGGAAGTATATATCAGGGAGCTTGCGTTCGACAGATTTGTCACCTAGGGGGTTATTTTATGTCGGTCTCCAGGCGGCTTCAGGGAATCGAATCGGGGGCCGCACCCAGTTTCTCTGCTCCGAGTCAAGCAACATGTCAAGCTGAGAATAGGTGTGTGCCCAGAATTTGGCCTTGGTTGTGATGCTTTTCCGGGCGGGTGAGTGTTTAGGCTACCGAGGTTTTGGACTGCATACGTTTCAGGGACGAGAGCAGAGTCGGCGTGCGGCATGGTGGTGGCGGAGGAAGAGCAACAAATTTTAATCAGCCGCGCGGGATTTGTCGGCCGAAGGCCCGAACCTCGTATACATTTCACGACTTCCACCCAACTTCCAACCATCCGCTCTGAGCCGCTCTGCTCAAGACGATACCAAGGCGCCTTCCCTGAAAATCGGATAGTGCAATTGCTAGCAACATCTAAATGGCGATTTTCTCGGTCTAGCTACTGGACCAGGGCTACTACTCTGGACGTCGGATTCAAAGAAAGGGAAATTTCTTTTGGCTGGCGGTTTCTGCGGCTTCCAAGCTCACGCGCTCCTCCTCGGTACAAAAGCAGGGTGGTGAAGCTGAAGACCGATCTGGATAGCCCCAATGCGGCAGCTGCACCCCTCCTCTACTTAGTCCCAAATAAAATCGCGCACTGCAAGCCCTCAAAAATTATTGCTCCGGATTCGAATCTTTCCGGGGGTCATAAGGGTCGGACCAGTCGGCCACGAGCTCCCAGGACGCCGTTAATCTCAGTCTGTTGCAAACACTGATAGATGTAAGGTAGCACGCCCCGACCCAAACGCCGTCGTTCTATTAAATCATGACACCCATCCTACTCTGAGTCGCCGTGCCCTGCATTTATTTGGACAAGGTCCTGGCACCAGAAGGACGTGCCCCCGACATCCAAGGAGCGCCTCGAAATGAGAAGCCTCTAAGAGCGTTTAACATTAACGTTGGCTGCCGACATTAACGTTGAGAGCTCCACCACAAGGGCGATGTAGTATCCTGATGGTTCCCCTTGGTTGACTGAAACTCACAATGAACGGCCCCTGTTAAAATAATTTAGGCTGCATGATGGAGGCCTCAAGCGACGCAGCCGTCGTTGTCGTGATCCCGCTCCGCTTAGACTGCAAGAAATCAGCCGGCCCTGCAGGGCAAACTAAAGACGGTAACCCGCCTGTATATCCGTTCTCACGCGTGCATTATTCATAACCATGCCTATACACTCGCTAGCTGATATCCCTGGCCTATCCGTACATTTTCCCCGCTCTAGAATCCCTTTGCGTACCCACCCGTCTCGTAGAAGCTCTCCATGCGCGCGACGATCGACGAGAGCGCCTCGAGCCACTTGTTGAGCTCCGTGTTGAGCGTCTCGTCCGACGCGGACGGCCCCCCGGCCGGATCCGCCGCCAGCTTCGCGTAGAAGTCGGCGCGGTACGGGCACGCCTTCATCGCGACCTGTGAACGCGTTAACGAAAAGTTGATACTTTTATTATAGCGATCGCGACCGACCGAAAATATGCCCTTTACGACAAAGTTGTGGAACTTCTTGAGCGTCCCCTCGTAAGACTTTGTGAACGCCGCCGAGAGCTCCTCCGTCTTGTTCGCCTGCGCGTTTTGGAGGGCCTTGCAGGTGAAGGAGAGGCCGCGGAGGAGCCACATGAGGCCCTCGGTCGCCGTGCGTTTCTTCTCCCCCTTCTCATTCTCGACGAGTTTCTCTAGGGTGCCAGAGAGCTCCGGCGCGGCGTCATAGCGTGCGCGGACTTTCTGTGGTGCAAGAGAAAGCAATCAGAAGAGTGCACGCTAGTAACCCAAAGCAGACTAGGACACGCACAGTAATGTTGCCCTTGAGATCGTTCTGCACGACCGAGAACGCAGCGGATCCGAGGATATCTTGGGGGGCGGTTAGACTTAGTTTCGAAGAACGGCGGGCGGTGTACCGAACAGTCCCACAAGGCCCTGCGCTGCTTCGAGAAATTGGAGAGTGTCGACGCCCGCGTCGGTGATTTCGACGTCAGCAAACGACTAGAAAGACTTAATTTCGGGGAAGCGAGACGAGGGAATAGACCGACTTTAACGGTCTCGAGATACGGTGCCATTGTGGTTGTGGTTAAGGAGTCTTGCCACGAAGACAAGTGCAACGAGCGGTGATCGATACCGTTCGAGGTGATCGCTGATGGCGCAGATAACGCTGAATTGGGACACTGATTAGATCCTTCGTCAGGAAAGCATGATAGGGAATGGCCAGGAATGGCCAGCACGGCGGGACATAAAAACAGGAAAGTTTTCTGTAAGAAAACACCGAGTAATTTGACGGGTCGAAGTTTAAAGTTCGGATTCCAAGGGTGACGCCGATTCAGATCTTGCGCCCAGAACATGGCACGTGAGTGATGCTTCGGATCATCGGCTTCAAATCGGCTTCGCGGCGGCTTGCCCACACAATCACTTTGTCTGATTTCTGCCCAAAGCTGGCCCAAAGTCAGGAAGGTGGCAGGTTCTCGTCGGTCGGTGCTGCGAGGATATGGTACGAATCATGCATTATGTAACGGTAGTATTTACAGAATGCCTGGATATATAATATCCGGGTTCTTATAAGTAGACAGTCGAAGACGTCACATGTGTTCCCTTTTATAGTTAAAATTACTGGATATGGTGTGTTTGATGTCTCATCACGATATAAATGCTGCACAGCCACTTGCCGTTTCTCCTCACTGTTTCCCGCTGAGACGACTTTTTTTTTTTTTTTTTTTCTGTTCTGCTTTACATGTGTTTTCCTACCTTGCTGCTGGTCGGATAATTCCTGTACCGCAAATACACCTTCTCAAGGGCAAAATGTTTGCCTTTGCTGTTCTGGCCATCTGGTAGCTCTCTGTCTAGTCAGCTTCATTCTCATTGCTCGTTCACCTGCATTCACCCGTGTTACATTTTTTTAGTCTCTTGTATCTCGACCACGCAATCACATTCACTGTATACTTTCTACAATCCGCATCACCACCATATAGTCGAATTTCTTATACCTGCATTAACTTGGCTCTCTTGTGCTATATTAATTGTTCTCGTTCTTGCATCCTGATACACGTTGACTTTCTTCTCATCACATTCCTTAGTCTTTTTGGTGCATCTAATGTAATTCTACCTACACTCATACCTTCTGTCATTATCATTAAGCAGATATACAGCAAACTCGATAAAAATCATTAAACTGCATTCAAATCTGCCTGTACAACAAAGAGCATTGCAAAGTCAAAACCACCATGTTCGTTCAACAACAAGTGAGGTACCAATACCCCTAGTAAGGAGCTGCGTCCAAAATAAAATATATAGCCCGCTCGGAATCGGAGCCGTGGAAGAATGCCAGAAACTGAGGCTTCTGTTTCACTGTGTTCCTGGCCGATGTTCCATTCTCTGTAATATGTATGTGTTCGTTCAACAGCAAGTAAGGTAACAATAGCCCTGGTAAGGAGCCGCGTCCAAAAGAAGATATATAGCTTGTTCAGAATCGGAGCCGTGGAGGAATGCCAAAAAGTGAGGCTTCTGTTTCACTGTGTTCCTGGCCAATGTTCCATTCTCTGTAATATGTACATGTCGTTTATCTACGCTCGATCTGTACATTGTTAACGATGCATTGAGGAGCATAGAGGGTTTGGATGCTTATATTTGTTATGCTTGTAAGATCTGTTAACGCCCGCTGCCTCGTCGTACGTGCCATAGAGGCAGCACTTAGCGACACCCTCGAGGGACCAGTCGACTGCATAGGGTCGCTGCCACGTCTTTTCCGTGCCCTTCGCGCTGTACGGGAGGTTAGGGAATTACATCAATAAGCAGTCACTGTCGTCGCTACTCCGCCACGCCAGAGGACAGTTTCCGTCATGGGGACATGTGTGCAGCTGCGACCACTGTATTTAAATGAACAAAAAAGTTTGATAGAGGTTGGATTCGACGACAGAATACTAATCAAAAACTCTCTGTGTAATCTGGTGTGAGGGGCAAGCAAAAAATGCCAGTGCTTTGAAAATCAACGCGCTTGTGAAAAGGTGTGTGGGTTACGATAACGGACAGACAGGACAAGGATAGATGTGTGGTGGGTACTATGTAGGAGCCAATTCACTCTGGACAAGCTTGGGACAATATTTTGTTTTATGCCAGAGCTCATGTAAACCGGGTATCCAGGCGCCGCCGTTAGGGCCATTACCTTGGAATTACAGTAGTTGCCCTCCAGTTTGCAGAGCTGGTGGTTCACTGTGGTTGTGGTTCAGAATATCTAGGCAGCGCGAGAAACAAAGGAAAATGATCCAAATAATTGCCTTATTCGGGGGTTAGGTCCCGTGGGAACGATGTCCGGGATCTGGATGCCGGGCACCTCTTGAAATTTTCTGTTGTGAATTATGGCGCTGGATACTATCGACGGCAGTAACTATCGTTCATATACCCGCAGAAGACATCGCCGCTCTGAACTCCAATGGATTTGGACTTCCCAAGTCTCGCCTGGGCAGCGAAATACGCGGCGCAACTGAAACAGTTGCAGGAAGAGTGTATATATCATGCGCAGACCACTATCCTCTCCGCTTCGCCGGATGCCACCCGAGGTCCTTAATAATTTTCTTTCGTGGACGGTGCCCGTCCCTCGGTGGATATGCATGTATGTGCTTCATAGTACCCAATGAGACAATGACGCTCGGCTCCAGATTCTCTACCGGCATTCTCTCGACGAGCGCTACGAGATACCAACGCATCTCACATATCCTATATTTTGGGGCTCAGGTTTCTGGCTCCTTCGGTTCTTTCATTCCCAAGCTCGCGATCAACCGCGGCGTCCACAGCAGTTGGCGATGATCCAATGGCAATCATGACATCGGGCCCCCGATTCAGGGATGCATCGAACGGCATAGAAGAAAGAAACGAGAGATCGTCCTTCCACAGCAGGCGGTCAACTTATAAGTTGGCGGGAGATCCGAGGTTCGCACTTACACATGCCTATTGTTGGGCGAGTCGAGTTCTCATACATTCAACGTGTTCTCTCCTGCTTTCTGGTCTGGCCCCAAATATAAAGTCCCATCCGATATACAGACAGATACGCGCTTCGGACGCCTTGATTATTGCCAGCCCAATACTGGTCAGCGCGCAATAGGTGGCGGCAAGCCGACAGCAGCCATTTAGACGCCAGGAACCGACAGACTGCGGGCCTTCAAAATGAAGCGGCACTGGTCAGTGCTGCCCTTCACTGACCTCATTACTCGCAAGTCTGACATTTTCTCGAAACGCCAGTTCCGGCCGTTCCTGCTGGATGCAGTGCGACCCTGTCGTCGGAAACATGCAACACCCGCAACACTGACAGAGACGTTTGTGGGAATCCCACATCCTGCCATGCGCTCGTATTGGCGCCGCCCAAGTACTCCCGAGCTCCGCGTGTCCCCCAGTACGCTGGACGTAGCAGGAGGCGCTGAATCTGGATGTGCTCCCGACAGCGGTTTCCGGTACTCCCGCGCCCTGGGAACGTTTTCCGAATTTGGGCTGCTCAAGTTGCGGCATGGATGGTCATGTATGTGCGTTAAAATACTCCGCTACTGTGCTCAGTTAACTCATTAGCTGCCGTCCTCAGATTCATGCCAACTGTATCAGCTGCTAGCTCCTTTCCCAAGCCAGAATCGGTGTTCGAGTCATAGCTGTTGTCGGCGGACATGGGGCGGCCATGTATGTGTGTTAAAATACTCTGTGCTCAGTTAACTCATTAGCTGCCGCCCTCAGATTCTTCGTCGTATCATGCGCCGACTTCACCAGCTGCTCGGTGCCTTTCCAAGTCGGACAAATTTAAACGGGGCGCTGGATTTTCCGGCGTCCTAGCATAGGTGGAAGGATTGAAGGCGCCCAAATGAAGATGCGCGGTCGACCCCGCTGGAGTACACCACCGGCTGGCTTGGGATGACTCGGAGCAATTGTCGCGGGGCTGCGGCCGAAGCTACGGGATAGCGCAAGATCTAAGTTAGACAGGATGATCGCCTACGCATTCCACCAAACACCATCTCACTTGCCCTCCGCACCACCGCGAACACCATGGTGAGGGCGTAGCCCACCACCACCCCGCACCCCGGCATCCCAGCCGACAGAGCCTTCCGCCGTTTCCCTGATAATCCGTCCGACGAGGCGACACATCCATACGCCAACGACGCATTAATCCACTACTGAGTGTATGGCTATTTAAATTCACCCAACGCAGGAATTCGAGACAGAGCGCGGTCTGGTGTCAGTGCACGGGGCCATTCACCTGGCGAGTTTGGGATCAATAGCTCCGGCGTTGCTTGCCTCGATACAATGCGATGTTCTTGGCGCTCGGAACTGCGTTGGAGGCGACAAGGGATATTTGTGTGGGGGTCCAGCTTGCCAAGTCCTTCAGCTTAAAAGTAGAACTCCCAATCCAAGACGGGATGCATGGAGAATCAAGGCGCGCACACGACAACAATGAGTGCCAAGGCAGTCGGATAAGACTCCGTTCGGGTCCACATCCGCGGTCCCAGTTTCATGTCCGTCGGCGTGGACAGGAAGAGGAACGACGCCCATACTTTGCGACCTGCAGAGCCCTCGATGCCAGTGTCAAACTCAAGCGAGATTCGTGGAACGCTGAGAGCGGTAAAACAGAGTGCTTTTTGTTCGGCTCGAGGTTGTTGTAATCCGAAAGGCGCTGCGGAGCTGGCCACGGCTCGAGGCATGGCTAGCCAAAGTCATCGCTGGGTGCGTTATCGTGTGTAGATGGCTTTACTGAAACAATCTTTGCTTATCTCAAATTTCACCCTGAGGCGTTGATGACGTCATACCACAGCCGGCGGCCGACTGTCTTCATTTGACAACCATTGAATCAACCCACCTTCCCTCATTCAAAACTTCAACTTCGGGGGTTGCGTCTGGTTTCAACAAACGTTCAACTTCGGGGGTCGTGGCCAACAAAGATTCATTGTTGTATAGGTTCCGCAAACGCGGTAGTCTCTATACTTGGCGCAGGCTTCATCAAATTGACATGTTGATCCTACTCCTCCCCGGATGCGCCGCATCGGCTTCTGCAAATTGGTCGTGTGCCGTTTTTTGGCCGCGCGGGTATTCCGCATATTCTCATGCGCAGTCTGTGCCCATCCCCGACCAACATAATGGTACTACTCCAATGTTCCAAGGTGCAAGACGCCGCAAATCACCACCACCTCTTTCAGTTCTATGGCCCTCCTTCCCCTGCGGGCCCGGCGCTCGTATCATGCATACACCGACAGATTTTCTGGACGGGGTTCGCTGTTCCGGTGCCTGATTCCTCCACTGGCAGTGTCCCGCACCGTGACCCTGCTCTTTTTCACATTCGCCCTATCTCTGGGCTCGATTGTGCTCATTTTGGCGCGCTATACGCCGCGCTCGACTCAGAACATATCGTTCCAGCTGGACCATACGCGACCCATTTACGATCCGTTCGTGCGGCCACCGGCGGCGAACGCCGTAGCAGACGCGACGATCCGTCCCATTAAAGCACACCTTCAAATTCCCGACGCCTGCCTGGACCAATGGGTTTCCTTCGGTCGTTGGAGGGGCTCCTGCATACGTGTACTGGTCGAGGAATCGGCAATAGACCTCGTTTACATATGGGTGAACGGCTCGTGAGTTTTACCGTACCATATACGCAGCCAATTCCGCTAACCATTTCCGGTCTTCTTTAGTGACATGCTTCATTCGGAGTCGCGAGAAGACTTGCTTGGGTCATTGAATTACACTACGAGAAATGCTCGTTTCCGCCAACACGACGAACTGCGGTACTCTCTGCGTTCGGCATTCAAGAATACCAAAACGTGGAAGCATAGTGTCTGGCATATCGTCACCGCGGACGTACCGGACCCCGACAAGTTTGATGGTAGCGAGCGGCTCGGCCTGGTGCCACAGTGGTTAGACTTGGAAAGCGCATGGGCCGGAGGAGAGAGCGGGGAGCCGCCAGTTCATCTGTATCATGGTGCGTTCAGCTCCCATTATCGAGCGCTCGCTCTCATCCTTGGCAATTAGATAGTGATATATTCCATCTCACCAGTCTACCTGGTCGCACCCCGACTATCGAAGAGGTCGATAAATGGCGCAATTCAGTTCTCCCTACATTTAACAGGCGAGTCCCTACGTTCTCTTCACCGATGCATACTCATTCGATCTCAGTATGGCTGTAGAATCACAACTGCCTCATTTAGACCCAAATATTGTATCTGAAAACCTGTGCGTATCTACTGCCCATTAGCGGACTGCGCTAATGGGAACCCTTGCAATGAGCAGAGTCTATCTCAACGACGACCAGTTCTTCGTGCTGCCGTTGCCTCCATCGGCTTTCCACTCGGTGCTGTACGGCCCCGTGATTAGGCTGTATCTGTCTCTCATGATCCAGGCCGACGTCTCCGGGCAGGCGTACGGCGGCGGGGAATGGCGCTCTTTAGGCTGGAGCGCCCACATCCTGAGTACACACCTTCCATCCCTCTTTACCTCCAAGTCAATTAACTTGATTCTGCAGACCAGCGCTTCGGGACCCGTGGCCGCGCTTACGTCGGACACAATGCCCGCTCGTTCTCGTTACCTTTGATGCACGAGGCTGCCCTGGCGTTTGGGGAGTCCTTTGCGATGACGCCCCTATCGCAGTTTCGCGGGTCGCATGCCGTCGGCGGCGAGTTTGAAGTCAATACGATCTTCATGGCTACGCACTTCGTGATGGAGCGGCATCGCGAGGCGCTACTTTGGTCGTGGGTGGTAGCGAAATGGGGCGGCGTAGCAAACGGCATTCTCGATGAGGAGCTCAAGGACGCGATGTGGCTCGAGCTCGGCGCGGAGGGTGACCATGACGAGCTGCGTCGGAATACGACCACGCGGACGAGTAACGACGACGTCCTGCTTAACATGCGGGCTGCGGGGCTGGGACAACCGCAGTCAGACCGCCCCGAGAAACGGGCAAACACCACCTATCTTTTCGGTATGCTTCTACACACTAGCGCAAGATACCTCTCTGACTCGTGTTTTGAGTTTCCTTGGACGGATATACACCGAATTACGAAAGGCGGCCGCAAGAAGTTGGCCTGGGGCGAGATGAATGCATTGGGAGCAGTAAAGAAGCCGCGTGGACAGTTTTCAGGAGACTCGCGGTAGAGAAAACGCATTGTGGCGACGCAGGTACGCGCTTTCCCCAGCTCCCGGCCAAGGTTCCTCACTCGCAAACAGTAATCGCAGCCCTCACGGACGCCTCCCCTCACGGTCTCTCCATATTTCTACCCCCGTACACGTCCTCGGCGCCTGTTCCAGTCCCGGCCGTCCTTCCCCTCATCATGCCATCAAGTCCGCCCTCATTGCCGGATAATCCGCGAGGGTTCGCGGTGCGGCTCATCCACCGCTACGCGTACGCTATCGCCGACACACCAGCCGCCTTCTTCGGCGTAGAAACTGCGGAGCAAGGGAGAGTGTACTTCAGCTGGCTTCACGCGGACACAGCTCTGCTGTGCGTCAACGACGACCTGTACGACGACCCCGTCAATGTAACGCAGGGAGATGCAATGCTCCGGGAATGGTTCCAGCGCAAGTGGCCAGAGAAGCTGGCGTATGAAAATTAATGGGTTGTGATGTACGTAGTAACAATTCTTCTGTAACTTGAACAGCTATACACGTTAATTCTCGGTATTCTTTCGTCAGAGAGTCGACTCAGAGCGAGACTTATTTGTTGATGCTGTCGATGCTCTCGGTTCCAAACAACCGCTTTTATCCGCTTGCGGTGTTCCGATCGCGGATCTAAATATAGATCTCAATCTTCTCCTAGTCTTTGGTCAGCGCTCTCGGATCGGGTATGTTGGAGTCATCGAGCCCGGAACCGAATGCCGATAGGTAACGTATAAAGGAAGTGCGCTGGAGCAGTGTAGGAGGACATTCATTCCCCTCTCCGACCATGACCTCTTCCTCCTCTCGTATTTGGCTTATCACGGGAGCCAACTCCGGCCTCGGGCTGTCCTTGGCTCAGTATGTCCTTTCACAAGGCGACAAGGTCCGTGGCAGCGCCCGCGTCTTTTTTCATCAAGTTGAGCGCCGCAAACGTATAGGTCATCGCTGCTGTGCGGAAAGTGTCGTCAATTCCGGACAGCATCAGCGCTGCCAAACCTCTGGTCCTGGATCTAAATGCAACCGACTCGGAAATCAAGCGAGCTGGGGCCGAGGCGTTGAAAATATACGGGCGAATCGACGTCCTTGTTAATAACGCAGGCTACTGCCTGACGGGATACACGGAGGAATTGGAGTCAGTCAGTCTTGATTTATATAATTACTCCAGCACTCATTGGAATCCAACAGCGACGCCGATATCAAGAGCGAATTCCAGACCAACTTCTTTGGCGCTATCTCACTTACACAATCGGTACCTTCGAAGTCGAGCCTCTCCGAGATGATTTCCGGTCTGACCCATTCCTTAGCTCCTTCCCGCGTTTCGCGAACAGAAATCGGGCCACATCCTCAACCTATCCTCCATTGCTGCGATGGCTGGAGGAGCGCCATTCTCGATGTACAACGCATCGAAAGCTGCGCTCGAAGGTCAGTTGCCTCTATTTGAGCGGTACATCAGGAGCTGACGGGTCAAGCGCAGCGGCGACCGAAACTCTCAGCGTAGAGCTCGCTCCATTCAACATTCGCGTTCTGCTCATCGTGCCCGGGTACTTCCCGACAAACTTCCTTGCCACGGCAGGCGCAAACGGCGTCCGGCCTGAACGCGCTACGGGGGCGTATCCGGATATCTCGGCGGTCCCCGCGGCATACGCCGCGCGTCACATCGATCTTAAACAGGTGGGAGACCTGAACAAGGCGGTGGCCAGGATGTTCGAGGTCGTGAGCGGTACTGGTGAGGCCAAGGGCTTTGTTGAAGCCGGACGGCGGGAGTTTGTGCGGGTTCTTCTCGGTCCAGATTGCGGCACCAGGCTGCGGGCGAAACTGCAGTTGCTTTCTGAGAATGTTGAAGCTGCCAAGCCGATTTGGAGCTCCACCGACATGGACGAGGAGGCGTTCAATAAATTTGCGCAGCAGTAGAGCAATCATGCGATGAATGTGCATCCAGTAATAAACTGAGCGTTCAAATGTTGAAATAGTTGCAAGCGATAATATGCACGAAGGCTAATCGAACAAGTGATGTAATCAGCTCATTTGAATTATTGTAACAAGGCGGCGCGGAATCTGAGCCAAGGGAGCTGGAGCCCGAGATTGCCCGATATGATTTGTGGCATACTAAGAAAAAATACGATGCCTCTACGCAGTCTGGCAGGAGTTACGAGGAGTATATACGAGTTTTGTGGGGGACTCGGTAAAGTACGCGAGCCCCCTCTAGAAGTTGATGGTATGGTAAGACCGAATTGGTTTCTTCAAGTTGCCTCTTGCTATAATTTGGATAATGGTTTCCCTCCGGAACGTCGATATTTCATCACAAACTTACACGCCAGCGGATCTGCACGGATTCGACAAATCTCCATTTTAGTAGGCGCCTAGCCCACCTCGAGCCCGTTTTCTACTTAAAAACAAGTACCGTGAAGAGTCGTCATTACATGGTGCGTACGTACCTGAAGCACATTGTCGACCCTACATGTGCTGGAGTATCCAAGCAATGGTGGCTTTGAATGCGCCCTCCTTGCCCGCCCTTACCTTGACGTCGCTGAAGTCGCCGCGGACAGCGAAGCCGTGCGTGCAGCCCTCAAAGAACTCGCGCTTATATCCCTGGAAGCCTGCGAAGATCTTTTCCGCCTGGGCCTGGGCCTCGAGCGGGAACTGCCAGTCGTTTTCGCAGCTGTTGATCAGCAGCGGCGCCATCACGACCGCGACGTATTTCTGCGAGCGGTCAGCGTATATCCGGCGGGCGGGACGCCACGAACCTCGAGATCTGAGGGGACCTAGAGGAGCGAGGGGTGGGCGACGGAAGCGGCAGAGACAATGCCGTCGAAGGGGAAGTCGAAGACGTAGCGGCCGCCGAAGCAGTACCCGGTCGCGCCGAAGGACGTGACGCCGTCGGCCTTGAGCGCGACGATGACGCTGTCGAGCAGCGGGCGCGTGTCCGCGGTGCCGTGCGTCGACAGCCATTTGAGTAGGTCCAACAACTGCGCAGAGGGTTAGTCGTGCGTGCCGCTATGGGGGGGTGCGTACTCCAGGGGTCTTCATGATATCCGCGGGGAGGCCGTCCCCGTGCAGGTAATCAGGGACGATAGTCTGGCCGAATCAGAATCAATCAGCACGACCCTCCCGCGCGGGCCACCGCAGCTCATCTTGAACCCATTCCACGCAAAATCGCCCGCCAAGAGCTGACTCAGTATCAGCGAGGTCAATTAAAGGCCGCGCAGCGCACTTGGTTGTTCGGCAGGGAAACACCGAAGGACTTTTTCCCGGGTAGTCGACAGTGGGTGTCGCGATGTAGCACTCGACGCCGCCGATCGTCTCGATTTTGCCTACGCAGCGGTTAGTATTTCGCCTGGACACACCGCGGGGCACAAAGACTAAAGTTCAAACCTTCGGGGGTTCCCTCGTGGGTGACGCCTGCGAATGTAATTAGAACAAGTATGTGATCAAGGCACTACTCACCCTTTGTACAGTCTTTGCAGAAGCTCGTGGTAGTGGGTTGTTGGAAAAATAAAAATAGCCTTATCAGATGCCGGCCGGTCGTGATCAAGTTCAGATAAGACGGCCGGCAACTTTATCCGGAAGTTATCCGGCTGCCGGCTGCCGGGCCGGTGATCTATGGTTAAATCAATCTCGAAATTAGATGTCCTATTCCTGGAACCTCATGGAAAGTTCTTTATACGCCGCCCTGATATTATAGCAGAGAAGATCTATCTTGCATCTATCTCAATATTACATAGCAAAAGACGATACAGGGAAATGACACAGCGCGCGGGAAAATGTGAACAAAACCAACTCAAACCACCTAATAATCCCATATAACAGTACTAGTTAGAGGCGCGGTATACGGTGGGTTGGCATTTCTAATTAGAAGCGATAAATGAAATCCATGCATGCTGCTAAAAAAGCTGCTAAAACGGTCGGATATGCTGCAACCATCTAGCAGCATATTGGCCTCAAAACGACTTAGCTATATTTCTCGCGTGTATTAGATAAGCGGGCGGGCGTCGGGCGCGCCCCGCCATCCCAAAATGGAAGGTGGTCAAGAAAATGTAAGAAAATACAATTAAATAATGGCTAGAAGTACACCTACTCATCCGCCCGCCCCGCACCTCGACATCAACGGCAAGCATGGATATCTGGTATACCATGTCCGAGACCGCCTGGTCCTTCGCCACATCCCCTCGCCATCCTCCTCCTCGCTGTCCTCCGACCTGTCGTTGCGCGCCGCGCGCGGCGCATCCTCATCCTCCCACTCGCCCTTGTCCTCCTCCTCACCATCCTCATCCTCCCACTCGCCCTCGTCCTCCTCCTCACCATCCACATCCATCGCGCCGTCCTCCCTTGCCACCCGCTCGCGAAGCTCCCGCAACCGCTCCCGTATTTCTCTGCGCTCGACAGCCACCCCGCACTTCAGCGATCCAGTGAAGCCCGGCGTCGCCGCGAGCTTGTGGAAGCGCCGCATATGGCCCGCGTCGAAACGCCCCCGGCGGCCTCGGTACAGGCGGATCTGCACCGCCATCTGCACGTCCGCTTCAATCTCCTCCGCCGTCTTCTCCCCCGGCTCCCTCAGCTGCGTCTCCATCTTCCGGAGGAACCATTTTCGTCGCGGATCCACGTTACGACACGGGGGATCTCGACGTTCAGGCGTTTTATCTCCTCCCGCGCGCGTTCGATTCGAAAATAGCGATCCATCGCAAGCCGGTATGCGGGGCGCGTCCATGGCCGCGACTGGATCTCCGCGCGTGTGTCCCGCAGGATGTCGAAGTCTGCCAAGAAGGCGTACTCGACAACCTGCTCCCAGTCGAGCATGGGCATTGGGGGGGAGATGGCACCGGCTGCGGCGTTGTAATGCTCGATGGCATTCCGCACGGCCTTCGATCGCGCCTGGAGGGCCTTCGCAATGTGTTTTCGCATCTTGTAGCCTGTAAAGCAGAGACCATTAGCAAGTGCGACGAATAGAATATGAAATTGCACGTACCCGTCTGCGATTGATTCATCTTCGTTAGCTCGAAGATGCGCTCGACGATCAAGAGCTCCAGCGCGTCCAGGGCGAGCTGGTACTTGCGCATCTTGATCGCCTCCGCTGTCGCCACCCACTTCGGCGACGTCGTCGTCCAACGCTCCACGATCTGCAGCGTCACCTCGAGCTCCATCACGCCGTCCAGGTCCTTCTCCATCTTCTCCCTCGCCTGACGCCTTGCCAACTCCGCCTTCGGAACACCCGGCTCGTACGACGCTCCATCTGCTCTCGCGCGTCTTGCCTCCACGGCCACGACGGAATGCTTTGCCCTGGGCACGCACCGAGGTCAGAACTTTTGCCAGCGCGAAATGGAATGACTCACTGGCTCGCGCTTAGATTGACCAATTTCTGGACGTATTCCATCTCCAACGTCTCGACGTTTGTCTTCGGCGCGTGCTTCAGGCCGAGGAGGTAGGTTTTCTCCTCTTCCAGCCACTCCTTGAACACGGCGTAGTCTTCGACGCCCTCGGATCGCATCCACTCCTTGAGCGTGGGCTCTGTCTTGAGGATCGACAGCGCCTGGTTGTAGTTGGACACCAGGAACTTTCCTGCACACAATGTCAGCTGGGAAAACAAGGAGAAACGTGGGGAGAAACGTACCAAGATTCGCGAACGTTTCGAAGCTATCGAAGTGCTTTGCGTACGTGCTGATTTCTTGCTGACGATGAAATCGGCTCGCGTAGCGGCAGGACTTTGCCAGGCCGTTCGAGCGGGAGAAATACCGCTCGCAGCCCTCGAGATCCTCGAGGCCCATCCCCTCGACGTACGTCGCGAGGAAACCCAGCTGGCAGAGCCGGTTGTGGGCGTGGCCGTGGAAGGATCCGACCAGACATCTCAGCTCCTTCTCCCGTGCCTCCTCGCCCAGCTCGCTGTTGTCGACCGTCGCGCCGAAGTGACACCCGACGTCGTAGCCGGCCCCGACTTTCAGCCCGAAGGTGCCGAGGAGTTCCTTGACAATGGCTAGCGGGTATTTAGCTCTGTCCGAAACGCGTTAATCAAAGTATCGCAGGTGCTGAACGAACGAACTCACAATTCCCCACTCCTGATCATATCCGCCAGAAGAATAACGAACCCGTGGCGACAGAGCGCCAGGAAGATGCCGGTTTCATCGAATATCCCCACATCTTGGATGTTACGTCGTTGATCATGTTCTTCCAACGATCGGCACAGGGACTAGCCGCCTGCTGAAGACAAGATAAGTGCACGCCCTGTACTTTGAAGAGAACAACTTACCGCGTTGCTCGCCGCCATGGGAAGCTGCTCGCCCAAACGCGACTTGGCCCATTTGTCCACCTTCTCGCGGGAGAGGAAGTAGCCATCCCCCGCGTCGCGGTTGTCGACACGCTCCTTCGAGTTCGCCAGCGTTGGGTCGTCGGCCTCCTCTTGCTCCATCGTCGTCTTCTCGCGGCGAAGCACGCGCTTGAGGGAGTCGTTGCCGTCCATCGTGGTCAGCATGCTGAAGATAAGCTGGTCTTCACCCTCGAGCTTGTACATACAAGCGGGGCACGCGTGTTTCAGGCGCCAGCTGGAGTCGCGGCCGAGCGCGTGCATAACACGCTCGTCGGTGCGTCGCCGAAGCTCCAGATAGAGGTCGTAGGCGATAGAAAATTGTTGGCAAAGATATGGGCGGTACGGCACCTGCGTCGAAGGGTCAGGACTTGTTCCCTTACCAGGAATGAGAACATACCTCATGAATGTCGCAGAGCGACTTCACGTAGCTTTGGATTGCGAGCTGAGGGCACCGCACATGAGTGACGCGGTACGCCTCGAGCACACGCAGCCGAATCGCTACGGTGGGCGTCCAAGGCGCGCAGGGCATCAGCCCCTGCAGGATGAGAGCGGAGGCGATCCCGCCGGCGTCGGGCTCAAGCTTAACCTCAATATCGCTTGTGTCTGTGAAGAATAAGTAGAGATTCAATGTAGTAAAAGCGCCTCAACTCACCGAACATATCTACGACCGTGAGCTCATAGATCTCATCTGTCAAACCCTCCCCCACATCCTCCGTACCCGCCCTAACCGGCAATTCATCGCGTGCGCACATCCGGAAGTACGCCGCTAACATCTGGGGCATTTGCCCCTGGAACGCGAGGTTGCGACGCTCGGTCCTGTCGCGGCGCGTGCGCCAGTCGTATTGGGTGCTAGTGGTATAGTGAGAACCTTTTCAAAAGCAAAAACAGTGAGACTTACTGTTTTGGCGATGGGCGCTCGTCCCCAGAGTCGTCCTCGATCCCCTGCGCCAACGCGGTGAATTCCCCCCAGCGTGGCTCATCTCAATCCGCTCCGAGCCATCCAGCACGCCCGCCATGTTGACCATGTTCACGGCAGCGGGCGTATCGCCGGCGCGAAAGTTGTCGTCTGCGCCCAGGGTTTGCAGATTGTGGAATTCCTCGCGAGCCTCGGGGTCCATATCTGCAGCAGCTTGTCAGAAACAAGGTAGGAGGAGATAAAAGACGATGCCCGTACTCTGAATTCTCTCCCGCAGCCTTCTTTCCCCATCCCTTCGATAATTGTCGAGTCCGCGCGACCCCAAGGTGACAGACTGGTGGATGGGTCGGCCGGGTATGTGAGCAACTTTGCGCTCCGTCCCCAGGATTCGCATCCGGTTCGAGCTGGCGCCGGTCTTCTTGATGCCGCTGGGTCGACGGTGCATTGCCAAAAAGTGAGCGTGAGTTTGTGATCAGTAACGATCGTGACTACTGTAGAGTAACGGGTGACCCAGCGCGTGCATTTCCGTCACGTGACCGCTGCCAACCATCGCGTACCATCGCGTGCCACTCACTCTCCCCCATTCCCCCCTGGTTATCCTTGGCCGCCCTTCGCCGCCGTGGATGTTCCCGATGTCTAGTAAGTCCTTCTTTCCACCCCGCTCGCGCCCCACCTCTTCTTTTTCCCTCCACCTCCCCAAATCATCCCATCCCACCCACCGCGTAAACCGCCAGGCCCGAGATCCGACCCTGGAACTCCAGACCCTGCGTCGGCGCTGTCTTTCGTCTTCTCCCCCTCCACCCCCAGCTCCCTCTTCGTCTCTCTTTTCATAAGCTGACCCTTTCTTTCTTTTCTACAGATTTCCACTCCGCCGCACTCGGTCAGGCAAGGAGTTTTCGGCGTTCGACCTGGCGCTCAGCCGCGCCATCCCACCCCACTTTCAATTCGACATCGGGGATACCCTCCGCACACGGCTCGCTGAACAGGAAGCCACCGGCGCGTCGAGGAGGACGAGACGGTGGCCACCCCCGTGGCTGCAGCCCCCGCGTTGTGGTACCCATCGTGTCTGCGGCCCCTGCCGTTCCTGCACCCCTCCTCCTCCCTCGATCGCAGCAAAGGCAAGTCGAAGGTGCGCCGCGACAAGAAGCGCGCTGCGGCAACCGGCAACCCCTACCTCAAAGCGGTACACGGAAAGCGCGTCCAAGAGGCTAAATCGTCTGCGCTCCAGCTCGACCTCGACGCAGCATCCCTCCCGCACTCCAAACCGGCCTGGCTAGGGAGTCGCTCCGCCGGCGACGCCGACTTCGAGTTTATGGAGCCCGCGAACCCCACGACCTCAGCACTGGCCTCGGCGGCGTCTCTTACTCGCAGGCCGAGATCGACGAGCTCAGCGGGACGGAAGGCTTCATGTATATTGCTTGGCTTGGCCTGTACGCCCCCTCCCCTCTATCTTAGACACCCCGCGCTAACGTACAGCCCAGACTCACTATCCCGCTCCTTGACAGCCACCGCCGCGTTATCGCTCTCCTCGGCGGGATGCCACGCGACCTCGCCGGATGGAAGACCGCGACGGATGGTGCCGCCAAGCTGCTCGAGGAGCGCCGCAACCGCATCCGCTCACGGAGGAGCGCCTACACCACCGCCGCGCGCAGGACCCCTTCCCCGCGATCGGCGTGGGTGGTCGCATGGCGGAGGTCAAACTGTAAGTCCCCCACCTTCCAGTGCGAACGCTCTCACACATACCGCAGGAGCCGGGGGAGCTACAGAACAACGTCGCGAACACGAAGCTCACCGACGAGCTGCTGGCCCATCTGTGCTTCAAGCGCATCGTGGGCTTTGCCAATCGTGAGTCTACACCCATTCATGCATCACAGTGGCGTCTAACACATTTCTAGTGCTATTCTCGCTCTGGGCGCCTCTCCTCTTCGCCTTCTACCAGGCGCAGATGGCTCTCCTCGCCGCCTCGAAGCCCAGCTTGCGCCCCAACTTCCTGGGGAGCGTTTTTGCTGCATGTACCTTCAATTTCGGACCCCGCGCCATCTGCGCCCCCCACCTCGACTTCGCGAACCTTTCGTGGGGATGGTGTGCAATCACCGCCCTCGGGGACTTCGACCCCGACGTAGGCGGCCATCTCATTCTGTGGGATCTGCGCCTCGTCATTCGATTTCCCCCGGGCGCCACCATCCTCCTCCCCTCCGCCCTCATTCGTCACTCGAACGTCCCCGTCGGGCCCCGCGAGCACCGGTACTCCTTCGTGCAGTACACTGGGGCGGCCTGTTCCGTTGGGTACGCAATGGATTCAAGACGGACGAGGATTGGGAAGCATCAGCGTCGCAAGAGCAGCTGCAGGCGCGCGAGGAGGAGAGCAGAAGTCGCTGGCAGCAGGGGATGGAAATGTTTAGTGTAATCGACGACCTGTAGACCCCGCAGCGTACCTAGCAATGTTAACGAGCCCTTTTCTCCCATTTTTAATCGTGCGGGACTTGTCAAGGGAGCGTCAAAGGGTATCGGCCGATGGCCCCGATATCACGAATATGTACCTGATGCCCCGCAAAACAGTGTGTATGAAAACATCCCGTGCACTACAGAGACTGGTACTATGGTATAAGAGTTCTGGTACCTGTCTATACTCGCTGATTTTTTTTCTTGAGGCTGGAATCAACACAGAAAAAGAAATTGTAGGTTTGGGCAAGAATATCACGAACCCGTAGCTGATGCCACGGGAAACTTTTTTTATTAAAATGTCCTACAGCCTGCGGACACTAGGAATTTTGACGCGTGAGTCTCAGGTCTGATTGAAGCGATTGAATTTTTTCCCTGAATATTGGACAACCTCAGGAAATGAAATTGTAAGTTTCGACAATCTGAAATCCAAAGGTGACCAAAGTAGCCAAATTTGGCCTATAGACCTTTACCTCCTACCACCACCATCGTCGATCCTTCTCACCTCCAACCTCAAACTCTCGGCTCTCTCTTATCCAACACATGCTCCCTGACTCAGAGAAGCACCAGCGACACGCCGAAGCGCAGCGCCGCTACCGAGAGAGGTAAAAAGCCGGTATGCTGCCAATATGCGAAATGTGCAGGATTGACGCCTGCGGCTTCCAGGAACCCTGAAAAAACGCGGGTCAAGGCTCGGGAACGTATGAAGAGGTATTTGTGTTCATATTAACCGCCAACATCGCTGCTACTAATGTCATTTGCTGCTTTTACAGACTTCGCGCGCAGCCTCGCTCGTCCGAGGAAACCCAAGAGCTTCTCCGCAAACGGCGTGCGTATGACACTGAGGAAAACAAGCGGTGAGTGTTGCACGTCCAACCACCGCTCTCACTAACCCTTGCTGCTCGTTTGCAGCCGGCGCCGAGCGTACGTCGTCGTTTCAGCCCCAATGGTGTGGCACTGACCCGCGCTGCGCAGACTATTCCTCAAGAGATACGGAACCAACGCTTTTTTCACCCACCTGCTCCCCAAGTACAAAGAGCTAGGGACCAACCTGCTACCCGGCTTCAAATTCGAGGAGGGCCCAGCCAAGAAGAGGAAGGCGAGGTCGAGGAGGTCGAAGAAGCGCGCTCAGGAGGCGTTGGAGAACGCGGCGCAGGATTCGTCGGGCGCATAATGGTTGAAAAAAATTGCTACTGCTACAATACATGTATTTCCGGCTCGTAATGAATGGATTTGGGCCCAAATTGGCCTCCGCGTATGTCAATCAGGTGGCGGTGCACCAGTCACGGGGCCAATCCAAACCCGCGTCTCTCTTCGCGTCTCTCTTCTCATCTCTTCCCCCCTCATCTGTTCTCGCCTCATTTCTGCCTCATGCCCTGCGAACTCCCCGTATTCACGAACACCAACTACGTGTCGGACCACGACCATGACACGAACAAGCGGAAGTTTTGGTTCCTAGTCTTGGCCTTAGGCCTCTTCACGCTGAAGTGCGTTTTTTGTTTGTTTCTTGTCCCTGCCGTCCCTGACCACAAAGCTACCTTTGAGAAGCGACGCCGACCCGCTGTGCGCGCCGGACGATATTATCATTCTCTACACCAAGTCGCAGGCCCAGCGGCTTTGGGACTTGAATTGCCAGAAGCGGCACTCTCACGACGATGGCGACGACACCGGCGCACACGTCATCAGCGACGACGACGACGACCGTGTCGCCGACGTAACCAGTCCCACTCCGTCCCCGGCTCCGTCTCGTGCACGGCGCTCGGTCGCCACAAACTCGGCTGCACGTCCTAATCCCACCCCACGCGCTCCCACCTCTTCCACCACCAAGTGCGTGCCGTCGTCGAACGCCAGCACCGCCGCCATCAAGACCCGCGCTGGCGCTTCGTCTGTGACTGCCGGCCGAGCCCCCGTCAAGTCCATCGCAGCGAAGCGCATCAGCAGCGCCCCCGTCCAAGCCAAGAGCGCAGGCCGCGCCACCGTCAAGGCGGAGCGGTGTTCGCCGCGCATGCTCCCCCTCTATATGGACGATAGCTCGGACGGCGCGAGCCCCCCCGGCAAGCGTGACGCCAGCGCCGCCGTGATGCGCGAAGGCAGCACCATCGTCAAGCGCGAGGGCAGCACTGCCGTCCAAGCCAAGCGTGAAGGCAGCGCCCCCGTCAAGACTGAGCCGCGCTCGCCGCGCAAGCTCCCTCTCGACAACAGAGAGCGCAAGCTCCCTCTGTTCCGCGGCGACTCGGACGAGGAGATGCCCAGCCGCACCCTCAACGACTCCGACATCCGCCTAGAGGTGCAGGCCACGCCCACCGCAGCCGGATCCAAGCGCGCAAGACGCCTGGCATCGCCCTCGCCCTCACCACGCCGCTCCACGCGCCCCGCCTCCCCCGCCCGCTCGCTCTCTCCCAGCATGAGCTCCGTGTCGTCAATCTCCACAGCGACGACGGCGGTGTCTTCCACCTCAGGCGTGCGATGCGTCCCGCGCGACGCCATCCTTCAATTGGCTGCCGCCACTGCTTCAAGCGCAAGTGGCTCCGGTTCTCCCTCCACGCGCCTCCTCTACAACAACGCGAAGCGCACGCTTTACAAGGATGTGTTCGTACCTTTTTTTTTTCTGTGCCCGAAATCTTAAATTAATCCTCATTGCAGGGAAACGGCCGTCGACGAGATGGGGCCGAAAGACAGTGTCCAGGTGGTGGATTGCGAGGATGTGGTGAAATTCTGTGCAGGGAAGGGCGGGAAGATGGCAAAGTGAGGCCGGTCTTTTTTTGTTTTTTGTTTCTTTTTTTTTTGCTCTTTCGCGCTGCCGTGCCGCGCGTTCCTCATTGAATTTCTGTTATTGTGTATGTACTTGGTGAAGAATGCAATGTGTTGTTTTGGTGATAGCGAATGACTTGAGTGTAAGTGATACAAAAAATTAAATGAAAGTAATGAAAGAAAGAGCGCTGCGAGGATTGAACCCAAAAATACCAGATGATACAGGGATTGGATTCACGAATTAACTGATCACTCACTGAATCCGTGCACCCAACCCCTGTACCATCTTGGTATGGGGCGTGGGTCGATTTGATGGGATATATCTAGCCGATGTAGATTGATGTAATCTCCGCAATGATCACCGCAATTCATTTCTATGTTTATATTGATGTCAATCTCCGCAATGATCACCGCAATTCATTTCTATATTTATCTTGTGGGTCCATTCTCACAGCCTCATGTCATGCCGTACCTCTCTCTCTCACACCCTCTCTGCTGGCGAGCTCGAGTCCTCTGCGATGTCTGCGACGAATCCACTAACTCGAACGGTTTCGCGAACTGGGCACGTGGTCTGGGGCACAAACAACCCGCAACGACCTGTTTACCGCCCCAACTTCCACTTTGGTACTCTCACCCTTGGTGGCAACGCGCACATGGCCGACGACCAAGACCAAGACCAAGTCAACGCCGCGTCCGGTCCTGACGCAGAACTTCCTCCGCGTACTAGCCCCTCTCCTCTTCCCGACGCGTCGCCTCCTCCCGACGACAGCATCCCCCAAACGCGCCGCATTGTGGACTTCGACCCAGAAGAGCAGGATTGGGAGGACGAAGACGTGCATCTCGATGGCCTTGGCCTGACGACCCACCGTAGCCGCAACCGCACTGTACCCGTGATCCCCGTTCGCAAGCACCGCCGCCGCGTCGCTGGCACCAACTCTCGCGCCAGCGCGAAGGCTCGCGCTGTCAAGGCGGGGGTTACCCTCAACTTCGCAGCAGACCTTGCGGCGTGGGAGGTGGAGCGCGAGGAGCGCGCGCAGCAGCTCGCCGACCTGCATGGAATGCAGCTCAAGGAGGTGCGGCGACGTATGCTGTCGCAGTCGGCCTACGCCCCCAAACGCAAGATTAGCCTCTATAATGCGAAAATTGCGCGGATAATGGCGGATGTGAACGCAGGTGAGTTCCAAATCCGGTCGACTACGAGCTACACCCACTAACATGACTCTCCGTTTAGATCGTGAGCTGGGGGATCGCTACAAGATGGTCGACGTCAAGCGGCTGGTCGCGGAGGACCCGTCGATGCTGGATGCGTTCACGAAGGAGGAGGAGGCAGAGCTGGTGGCGGAGGCGGAGGCGAAGCGCAAGACGAAGTTCCGGGGAGCGCGCGCCAACAACCTCGCGGCGGGCGCGGACGCGAGGCGTACCATAGAGCGCTTGTCGAAGGAGGTGTGTTTTTTCTTGTCTCTTCCATCTCTCGAGCACATTTACTGACAACTACGAAGATTACCGCCCTTGCGGACCGCGCGGGGATGATTGGCTTCGCGTTCTTCACGCGCGGCCACATCCACGACAAGACCGCCCCCGTCACGATCCACTCGTGGGGGGCGCTCGACTTCTGCCGTGAAATTTTGAAGAAGGATCCCGCCGACATCTCCGTGCTCTTCGAGCTCTGGGCCGTGAGACGCGAACGAGGTAAGCCTTAAACAACGCTGATGTGCCATTTTACTCAATTCTACATTGCAGGCATCACGGGCGCAGATACGCTGCTCGGCATGCAGCAGGAGTGCACAGGCTACATCTCCTCGGGCCTCCGTGAGTTCTTTCCTTTCCTTTTCGCTTCCGTATGATGACCGTCGCTAACCCTATTTAATAGGCACCCTCCTCGCCAACGCCAGCGTGAGGATGAGCTTCGAAGGCTACATCCAGAAACTCGTCGAGCGCAGGAACGTGGGGCTGGTGGGGTGGCCGGACGGGGTGGACTTCAAGCGGATGTCAAAGCAGTCCGCGATGGGGCCGCTCCGCATCTTGCGCGACGCGCTCAAGGAGGGGACGTGCAAGTGGAAGTCGCTGACGCCGGGGGAAAAGAAGCAGCTGGTGGCGAACTTCAAGGAGATGGTGAAGAGGGGTGAAGCGACGGAGAAGTCGGTGAAGGCGCCGCGGGCGTCGACACGCACCGAGACCGCACGCAAGACGACCAAGGCGTCAGGCGCGTCGACCCGGGCGTCACGCGCCAAGTCGAAAAAGACGGTGGTGAGCGATGAGGAGGACGGGGACGAGGAGGACGACGACGAGGAGGACGACAAAGAACACGCCCCGCGGCAGTCCAAAGCCGCGCCCAAGGCCTCGACCGCGCGCAAATCCAAGGCCGCGCCCAAGCCCCTGACCGCACGCAAGTCCAAAGCCGTGCCCGCGCCCGCGACGCTGACCGGAGCGTCGCGCTCCAAGCCGAAGAGAAGGGTGATGAGCAATGACGAGGACAACGAAGAGGATGGGGTGGATGACGAGGAACGCGCCATGCGCCCCAAATCGAAAGGCGCGCGCAAGTCCTCGGGCCGCGACGCCAACTCCGACGACGATGAGGAAGTCGACCAGAGCGACCCCCGGCACGCAAGGGCGAAGGCCGCGCGTAAAATGTTCGCACAGCGCAAGGCCAGCTCCGACTCCGCCTCTGACAAAGGGGGGAGCGTCCCGCCGTGCCCAAAGTCGAAAGCCGCCGCCAAGACCTCGAGCGGAGGGACGTTATCGGTGCGTGCGCGGCTCGTTGCGCTCGTGGAGAAGGCGAAGCGCAAAAAGGTCAATGGCGCGGATACAGTCAAGGCCGCGTCTAAGCGCCGCCGCGAGGAGGAGGGTGACGGGGCTCGCAAGAAGAGGCGCAAAGATGGGGAGGAGGAGGACAGGGGAGAGGAGGTTGCAGGTGGCAAGACGGCAGGAAAGCGGAAGAGGAACGGGGACGAGGACGAGGGGAGCCAGAGGAAGCGCAACACAGTGAGGGGGAAGCCTGGCGGTCCTCCTGGAGTGTGGTAGCATGAACATTTTGATTTTCCGTAGCATACGCCGACTTGTATTTTTTTCCCGCTTTTAATTGATTTTCTTGACCACCTTCCATTTTGGGATGGCGGGGCACGCCCGACGCCCGCCCGCTTATCTAATACATGCAAGAAATATAGTCAAGTCGTTTTGAGGCCAATATGCTGCTAGATGGTTGCAGCATATCCGACCGTTTTAGCAGCTTTTTTAGCAGCATGCGGGGATTTCATTTATCGCTTCTAATTAGAAATGCCAACCCACCGTATACCGCGCCTCTAACTAGTACTGTTATATGGGATTATTAGGTGGAATTTCCCCCGGCCTCGGCCCTTGCTCTAATATTCGGGTGTTGATCGAGTATGGAAATTCACGTGACGTTCGTCGAGGGTGGATGGGGTCTACCTTATGTATCCTAACAAGTACCGAGTCCAGGGGGGGAAGCGGTCTGAAAAAGGGAAAATAAAAGGAACGGGAAAAGGATACTTTTTCAAAAATGAAGGGTGGTGCACATTTTTCAAAAAGGGCCCTTTTTCTGTTCCTTTATCTTCTCCTTTTTGGTTCCCTCTTTGAAAAGGAAGACAAAAAGGAAAACAAAAATGAGGTAAAAACTTAAAAGGAAAGAAAAAGGACTACTGTGAACAACCCTATTGGGCTGTTCACAGTGGCCCTTTTTGTCACGGTGCGGGTAGCTCCGGGAGATCTGATGGGGCGAAACTTGAACAAGAACGCGAGAGGATTTAAATGAGGCGGGACGAGAGGAGCGAGGCAAAGCAACTGGTGTTGAGAAGACAAGGAACAGTAGTCTACGTGGCACTAATAAATATGGTTCGCTAAACTACGCGAGCAAGTCCCCGATAAGTAAAGAATCCGAAAACTATCTAGACTATTCTACGACTACACTACGGCCGCGGGTGCGTCAAAACCTCGCCGGTAAACCCAGTGGGAGAAACCCGAGCAGAGGGAAAAGCTACCGGGCTTACATAAAAGCAATGATGATAGCCAGCGCCGCTACACTTTTTAGCTCCTTTTTGTTTCCCTTTTTCTCTCCTTTTTGATGTTCCCGTCCTTTTTGTCCGGGTTTTTTTTCCCTTTTCCATTCAGACATTCAAAAGGGTTTAAAATCCAAAAGTAAAAGTTTCTGGGTGTAAAACTGACTGAAAACAAAGAAAAAGGGACGGAAAAGGGAACAAAAAATGAGTTACTGTGAACACCTAAGCAACGAGATCCAGAAAAAAAGGAGAGACAAAGGGAACATGATGGAATATATAAATGAGCCAGAATATTTGCACAGGGGAAGGGATACATGGCCTCTTGGGAGTGCATATGAGAGGGTAGGACCTATGTATCCTAACAAGTACCAAGTCCAGGAGGGGAAGCAGTCTGAAAAAGGAAAAATAAAAGGAGCGGGAAAAGGATCCTTTTTCAAAAATGAAGGGTGGTGCACATTTTTCCAAAAAGGGCCCTTTTTCCGTTCCTTTTCCTCTCATTTTTGGTTCCCTCTTTGAAAAGGAAGACAAAAAGGAAGACAAAAAGGAGGTAAAAAGGAAAGAAAAAGGGCTACTGTGAACAACCCCATTATCAACCCACTAAAACCTCGGCCTCCCATATCCAGTTCTTTGGGAGGTTTCTCTCATTTTTCAATACTTTCTGCCTTCTGCTGTATTCTATGAAACCGTACAACAACAGACTCGCCGGACGCATTTGGGGTGATTGGCAGAAGGAGATGTCGAAGAGATCAGACATTCGGCGGAGGACGAATTGAGGACTGACGATGAAGATTTTGACGATGAAAATGCTGACGATGAACATGAAAGAAACGGGAAACTGCGTTGAAAGGATTACCTGCCGTGGTTGATACTCGATCATACCTCAGTTATATGTATTTGATATAGGTGAACAATCGTAACAAGGTTTGTATTTTGCTGAGCATATTGTATGTATCGTCAAAAGATCATGTTGGAATGCGTCGCAATACGTCGCAATACTAGACAGATTGGTGGACTGTGCCAGCTTGCACAGATGCCGGACCCGTCGTTCCACCCGTCGTTCCACCCGTCGTTCCACCCGTCGTTCCACCCGTTGTGTGCTGCGTAATGGGCTGAGCGGTATATGGCTGAGTAGTATATCCACCGCCATAAGTCCCAGAGGGCGTGGCCGCATGCTGGGACGTCACTGGAGGGATAGCGGGCGCGGCACCAGGAGTGAAGAACGGCGCGTCGGCGACGGACGCCCTCCAAACGCCGGTGTGCTTGCGAGCCGACGCAATAATCGACAAGACGAGGATGAGGACGGTATAGGCCATGACTGGAAACGAGGTTACAAATTGCGGCGAATTTCATCAACCGATGCTCACGGATGATCCAGTTCAGGAAAGAGAAGGCCTGGATGGCGGAGGTTTCTCTGCACGCGCTTTCGACAGTGCTGTCGATGTAGCCGCAGCCGGAGATGAAAGTGAGCTGTCCAGCTTGGGCGCTGTCTGCAGCCGTGGCAAGCCACAACACCCAAAGAATGGCTATTTTGGGTAACCATAAGCAACTCGCGTGGACTTGGGCGGGGCTGCACTCACAAAGCCAGGATAGCTCAACAACAATCATGGACGTGAAAGCTTGGCCGGGACGCATATATTCTAGAATTATCCTGGGGGACAGTGAGAAAAATGCTGGAGTCAGGGGAGTCACCACGCACATTATGGGGAGCGTAATTAGCGTGAGGGAAGCAGTGGCGATGGCCAACGCGGCAAATTCGAAGAATCCGTCCAAGATAGTTTCGGTGGTGGAGGTCAAGGCAGCACTCAAGCCCAACACAATCACGGCGAAGCCAAGAACAACAGCTGATTCGAGAGATTAGCACATACGATAGCGACGGGTTTGCGGAGGACTCACACAAGGCGATGATGCGAAGGAGAGGGATGAGGGCCATGGTGGTCAAAGGAGGATCGGGGGACGTAAAGTCGCTGCCCACCCCTTTTATACGCACCCCTGGCCGGGACAGGGGCGCCTATTGGCCGGAGGCAACTTGATCATAAATGAAAATATATTGACAGTTGTCAAAGTGAAACTGCGACAGCTTCAGGGTGATTGCACAAGGCCTTGGCGACCACAATAGCGATTCAGGAGCCGCTGTGGAATGGATTGAGTCGGAGGATGGGTAAGCCCCTGGGCCGATCCAGGGGATGTCTTATTACAATGAATCTAAGCAGGATGCAGTTTAGCTTTAGTTTCCTTGAAGTAAGAGGCCTAGAGGCCAGGCACGGACGCCAGACCACGGCGGCCATTGATTAATTGCATGGACTCCAGTGCTTGCGATTGGGAAGACCGGACCAAAGTGTACCCAGACGCTTGTATATACGAACACGATGCAACCTCTATCTTGAAGGCCGTCAGTGGTGTCCAACAGCCAGCCTGCTTGACATCCGAATCATCGCAATGCAGGGTCGAGCCGGCAACCGAGATTTTTTCCGATTATGTTTCTTGCATCATGGCTGTTTTGACATTCGAGACACGCGAGACAAACATTTTTGACAGAATGAACGAGGCGGTTTGGAGCACGACTGCACTGCACCGCCACCTCAGGCACGGATCACCGCAATTCGAACGGCTGCGTCTTTCTGCTAAGACGAAGAGTACGCAGTTACCTGCAGTTATTGATGGTTGTGCTAAATAGCCAGCTGGCGTTCACTTGGCCACTTGGAATCCTGCTCTGCAATCAATGATTTATCCAAATTAATATATCTGTCAGAACGCATCCGGCAAGATGATTATCACTTCTGGATCCTTCCCAAGCGCCCATGAGACATCGCCGGCGCTAATGGCGCGTGTAAGCGAATATATTCGTGAGCTACATAAGCAGCTGTCTTTTTTTTTTTTTGATGACATACAGAATATAATCTCATTCGGCGCCGGGTTACATATACTCGGAAAACGGTCCGTCAGCTTGACGCGCGTTCCATTTGCCGCTGACAGGAACAGTAAGCATAAGTACAAGACTTCTCAGCGCCTGAGTTGGTCGAGGCAAAGTAGCACCTCATTCCCGAAAGCA
This sequence comes from Mycena rosella, assembly GCA_029378255.1. Lineage (NCBI taxonomy): Eukaryota > Fungi > Basidiomycota > Agaricomycetes > Agaricales > Mycenaceae > Mycena > Mycena rosella. The sequence continues at coordinate 1,937 of JARKIE010000297.1, read as the reverse complement.
CCAATGGATAGCGAATCGATAGTTACACGATAACAATAGGATATATAGCAATCCACTGTAACCACCAACGAAACAAATGATCCTAGCGAACGCTTGCGACCATACCGCGCATCCTATGCATTATAATGGCAACAATTAGTCTAAGCCTGCCCTTACAACGGCGTATCATTGACGATGAATTCGCGCTTGGCATCGAGGGTGGGGTCCTCTCCCCAGATGGAGCGAATGACCCAGTTCCCGAACGACGGGTCAACGAGGTGGGCATCGCCCGTCTGCACGGAGAACTCTATGTGGGGACGGCGTGCGGCTAAGCGGTGGGTGACGACATGGCAGATTAAGACGAAGAATATGAGCGATAGAATGAGGAGGGTGCGGGCTTTGCGCTGGAAGGGGGAGACGAATGGCGCAAGCGAGCCGAGGCGTTCGCGGACAGAAGGTTTCGGGGGTGGGGCGAGGAATGCGATGGAGAAATCGCGCGAGGACGAGGGTGAAGAAGGGGTCACTATGATTGCGGGCAGAGAGTCCTTTTCTGTCTTCAAAGGGAGGGAGAGGTCTGTCAGTGTCAAGGCGTTAGTGAGGCGTGTGACCAAAAGTGCTAAGGCCTACCGAGGGGTGCGGGTATCAAGGTATAGTCTATACGGTGAGGGAAACGGTGCAGACGAGGGGCTGGCGCGACGACCGTCAGTGAATCGCGAAGGTATTTCGGGACACAGCAACTCACAAGAACGGTGCTGCTGCATGATTGATTTGAAGTTTTATGAATATATAGGGTGTTCCTTTATCACCAGAATCGCAGACGGAAAAAGAGCGTGGGTTGAAAAGAATGTGGACCGGCTGAGCCAAAGGTCAAAGGCGAGTAGACGGTCAGTTGAAGACCGCTGGCGATGGAGGGAGGAACGAAACGGAGTTTGATCGTTGCTGGGCACGTGAAGTGATCGTCTTTAAAGACACCGAAGTTGCGGAGCATTTTCTTGTTCTTTCCGCTCTTGTCTTCGGATTACACTTCCCTTTGTTGCGCCGATCGCGAGAGTCTTGTGGTCTCGAACGTTATTGCTTTTATTTCTTCAATTAATTTACCAATTCTTTTTGGGCTGTATACGGTACATGTAATCGTAATGACATCAGCGCAGCGTAATCTCGATTTCTAAAAACGAGCCAACTTTTCTTCTACAGCCATGGCCAGCGTCTTGCTTCCCTCTCCCGCCTTTTCTACCACATCCACGCCAGTAAAATCGGCATCCCTCTCATCGCAGGCATATGTTCTCTCCATCGCCCCTCTGCCAGCATACTACGCGACATCTGCCTCCGCACCCTCAAACACAATCGACCTGTTCGACAAGACCACGTTGCTAGGCACCCAGACCCTCCCCGGACATGAAATAGGAACCACCTCCCTGCGTCCCGTCGAGACAATTGCAAACGGCTCGCGGCCCTGTCTCGTTTCGTCGGGAATGGACGGAAGCATCAAGGTCTGGGACGAAAGAACAGACTCGTACAGCATCAAAAGTGAGACAGAAATGCCCCATAAATTCCACGGTCTCTTGACGACTTAGAGCTGTTTTAAAAAAATTAAGTGACGAATTTGGGGAAAACTGGAGGTTTCTTGTGCTGCGATGTCTCTCAGGATGGTTTGACGGTCGCAGGAGGCACACAACTCCAGGGGGAAGACGCCCACATCATCTACTGGTTGGCCCCGTTGTTTTTATTTTCTCCCCTCTGTCGTTTAATTCTTTTTATCTTCTAGGGACCCAAGACAGCCTGCTGCACCCTTACGGACGCACAGTTCCACGCACTCGGACGACATCACCGTTCTCCGCTTCTCGCCGGACTCTCCGAACGTCCTCCTGTCCGCCTCGACGGACGGGCTCATCAGCACGTCCACCGCAGATGAGGACGATGAAGACGAGGCTGTCGTCCACGTCGGTGCCTGGAACTGC